>QJNU01001596.1:0-159510 GCA_004154915.1 Monosporascus ibericus
ACAGTTTGCGTAGGAGCCAAGAGTTTTGGTCATAACATTAACCTTCTTTTTATATATTGGAAGCTTTAATCTACGTAAGCGTTAGCTTCTTATTATATTAAAAAGGGTTGACCTACTTATAGGGCATAATCTAGGCGGGGTTATTACAAAATCGTTAAGGGTCAAGCTGTAAAAAGTTACGAGTCCGATTACGGGCTCGGTTACGAGCTTTCGACGTTATAACGGCATTATTTAAACTTATCGAAATTAACTTTTAACAATTTTATTAAAATGTTAATAAACCTTATTAAAATAATATAAAAAATAAGCGTTTTTAAACAGTTCGTTATACGGTTATTAATATTTACGTAACTATATATTTTTAAAAGCGATTTAACTTCCTTATTATAATAATAATCTTACGATAATTAATTATTTATAGAATTAACAACATCCATATAAGAATTATTTTATTTATTATAAAATTATTCTGCAGTTTCGAAATGTTTTTAAAAGTTATATTATTCGTAATTTAAACGTTTATAATTATTTTCGACAGTTTCGAAAATGTTTTCAATAGTTTTCTAAACTTCTTTAACTTTAAAATATTAACTAAAAGGTATAAAATCGTATATAAAGTAAGCCGTAGCGGCATCTGAAAAAGCAAATTCGTGGAAAATCTTTATGCATTCGTAAGTCGTGATGGGGGCGTCATACTATTACTTTACGCCCATTTAGAATTTAAAATATTACTACTAATAATATCATTTTTAAGTTGAAATATTAGATAAAGTTATAACGAGATTACAACGTATTAAGAACCGACCTAAAATTCTACAAGGTTTAAATTAAAACGTAATAATAATAAGGTATTATAAAGGTTTATTTTAAAATGTAACAAATATTTCAGTATTCATCGTCTTTTATAGCTGATTAAAGTATTTTATTATTATACGAAAGAAAAAAAGAAAAGGGGGAAGTATTTAGACAGCGTCGTGCGTCTGCAGCTATATAACGTTATACCTGCTTAGTTAAGCAATAACGTTGATATCGTAACAGTTTTTCTTTTTAATTTTAAAAGTTTTCTTTATTTAAAAGCTATTGATATTTAACTTTAGAAAAATTGAATAGGTTAAAAAAATGGCTGTATTTGATACAACGCGGATATCTCTTAGAATTAAAATAAACTTCATAGGTTTTATTTTCCGCTCCGTAACGAAAATGAATATATTTATTAAATATAACGAAATTAAACAATTAATTCGCGTAAATAAACAAATACAGTTATTACGGTTACGAAATTATCATTTCATAATACGATTAAATATCTTAAAAAAGTATTTAAAATGGAAAAACAAAATGTAACGGCTAAAGGGTTTAACCAATTATTAAACCTAGTCGTACGGTTTAAGTTGGCAGTAGTGTCGTGGGAAACTAAGCAAGAGGGTAAATAATAGTTACGTCTAGTAATAGCAGATTGTCAAAAGGTAATTTGAATAACAAAGTTGTATTACAAGCTGGTAATTTATCTAAGTTATGGTAATAACGAACGTATATATCCTTATCTTAGCTTAAAACGTTTAAACTGTTTAAACCCTTAAGCACGTTAAGCCCTTTAAGTTCGCATAATAGCTTAAGTAGCTTAAGGTGCTTGGCATTTTAAGTCCTTTAAGCCGATTACGTGATTTTTGGCTTAGGTCGGGATCAACTTTTTGGGAAATCCGACCCTTTGTGTTGTAGCTAAAACCGTTAGGTTATAATACGATTTCTCCCTTTTAGAATCTTTGCTCTTAAAGATTAATTTATTTATTTGTTAATTTTAGTAGGTAATTTTTCCTTTTTTATATTTATTATGTCGGGTCGATTTAAAAAACGTGGCTTTCGTTAACGTATTAACGTTTTCGCGTTTTTAAAACGTATTAAACGTTTTAGCTTTAATATGCCTTTTTATTTTCGTTGCGAAAAGAAGCGTATAAATTATAAAATCGCCCGTGGTTCCGTAAAATGCATACGGTACGTTCGTTATGGTGGTTTTTGTAATGTTTTTGGTTTTTCGGCAACGGAATATTAAAAACTTCTTAATAAAAAGGATTGTTTGGAACGTAAGGAGGAGCAGGTTCGAGAGATATTACGGGCCGTTATTAATAAGCTTAATCGTTTGCAGAAATAAAAACGACTTTTCTGTTATCGGGGTATGGAGATGCTTCGTCGTAGTATTAAGGGTGCGGAAGTTATGGAGGAATTTAAACGTCTGGAAAAGTAACAAGGACAGTTAAAGGTAGCGATCGTTACAGCCACGTCAGGCTAGGTTGCAGATCCGGTCGACTGGTTTGGGCTTATTAATTGGTCGATTGCTAACTGGGGCGCGTCCATCGTTACTGGTGAAAACTTTTTAATAGGCGTTAGGCGTTTATAAGGTTTTTAGCAGGTTCCCAGCTGTTTTCGGAGTTTGGGTAATTCTTTTATTTTACCAGGTATTAAGTAAGTCCGTTCTTTTTATGTATATTTAAAATCTTTTTTGCTTCGTATATCGGTATATTTTTTTCTTTGCCTCTTTTTTGTATCTTATATTAACTTTAATGGTATTTTTTGCTAATTCGAATAAGGAAACGTAAAAAACTGAATAAAGTTTAACTTTAGGTGGTAATTTTAGTTGGTAGTTATTTTCTAAAATTTTCCTGATAATTTTGAATGGGCCGATATATTTAAAGTCGAATCTTTTGTTAAGTCGTTTGGTTTGGATGTTTTTGGTAACTAAATAAACCATTTTTCCTTTTTAAAAAGTTAATTCCTTTAACCTTTTTTAGTTATAATACTTTTTTATTTAATTACGTACGGATTCAAGTTTTGGTTT
Source organism: Monosporascus ibericus (assembly GCA_004154915.1). NCBI lineage: Eukaryota > Fungi > Ascomycota > Sordariomycetes > Xylariales > Monosporascus > Monosporascus ibericus. The sequence continues at coordinate 2,834 of QJNU01001596.1, forward strand.
TATTTTTATATATAATTATTTAAGTTATTTTAATATAAGGATTACTTTAACGTTAATAAGTTTTTCGCGTATATTCCTGTAAACCTTTAATATAAAACAGAAATTGGCGTTTGTTGGTATCGTTTTAATGCTTTTATAGTAACTGGTATTATAAATTAATTATACGATAGGTAGCTTTTAAACCTAATCGTTTTGTTCGTAGTTAATATAGCATCGTAGGTAGATTTTTAATATTTAATTAGTGTTTTTTATTTATCCGTTTATATCGGGTTTAAATACGTTAGATAATTTATGATTTAAGCTCAATTACGTTATCAGGTCTTGCTAAGATTTCGAAGTAAATATCGTTCCTTTATTTAAAATAATTTCTGTTAATAATTTATATACTTTTATGATATGTTTTAAAACAATGTGAATTATTTATTCCGCGTTTATGTTCTTATTACATGGTAAAAAATAAGAAAGTTTAGTAAATCGATTAACGATTACGAAAATATTATCGTAATATATGTCCGTAATTATGTCTTTCAAAAGTGGGAGTTTAATAATAAAATCGAAGGTAACCGAATCCCATAGTTATTTTGCGATTAGTAATGGCTGTAGTTTTCCGTATAGTTTGTGTCGTCGAGTTTTTGCCTTATTATATATATGATATCGTTATCGTACTTTTTTTACTATTAATTTCATTTTAAAGAAGTAATAGGTGCGTTGTAATCGTTTTAGGGTTTTGTAAATCGCTGCATGTCCGTATAGCTAATGTTCGTAGATGTTTCGTATTAATATTTTTTAATATTCTTTTGGGACTTATGTTTTTCCAATTCTTTAGTTCTTAGGTAGCTTATCGTTATATTCCTGGATTTCCTGGTATAAATTAGGGGATGCTGTTTTAATCGTTGCTATTTATCGTAGTTGCACGTATCCTTCGGGTGTAATGTTGAAAATCTAATAGTTAACCTTAATTATTTTCTTTTCGAGGTCTGGTTTTCGATTAAGTACGTTTATTCTGCCATTTTCTGATCCTTTCTGATGGATAATAACGAAGTTGTATTTTGCTAGTTTTTCGGCGTAACGTAGTTATCGTCCCGTAAATTCTTTGGTAATAATAAAACGAATAAGGTTTTTATAGTTAGTATATACCTTAACTTGGTATAAGTTTCCTTTAAGGTAATACTTAAATTTTCGAAAAGTTTTAATAATGGCCATAAATATTTTATCGGGAATGCCGTAATTTAACTTTGCTCCTTTTAACTTGTAAAAGTAAAAGGCGATAAAATGTAAATTATCTTAATTGTCGCGGTATCTTACTATTACGTTTAGAGCGTGATTCGAAACGTTGGTTTTAAGCTCGACTAAGCGGTTTGGGTTGTATATCATTAATACTAGTTCGTTAATAATCGTATCTTTAATCTTTTGGAAGGCGGTTTTTATTTTTATCGTTTAAAGGAACTTAAATCTTTTTTTTTCGTTAAGTTAGATAATGGTATAATTATTTTGTTAAAGTTTCGAATAAATATTTTGTAGTAGTTAACGAATCCGAGGAAAGCTTGCATTTCTTTAATTATAATAGGTATTTTTTATTCCTGTATTGCAACGATTTTCTTCAGGTTTATCTTAATATATCCTAGAATGATGATATGGTTTAGAAATTCTATTTCTTGCGTATGGAACTGGCTTTTTTCCGTATTAACTGGGAGGTTAGCGTTTTATAGGGCTTAAAGAATTGTATGAACGTATTTTATATGTTCCTCCTTGTTTTTCGAGTAAATGAGAATGTCGTCGAGGTAACAAATAACGGAAATGTTTAAGTATTCCTTAAGTATATAGTTAACCATTCGCTGAAAGAATGCTGGTACGTTCGTAAGTCCGAAAGGCATAACGAAGTACTCGAAAAGTTCGTATTTTGTCCTAAATGCTGTTTTCCATTTATGTCCTGGTTTGATGCGGATTTGATTATATCCTTCCCTAAAATCTAGGTTTATGAATTAATTTACTTTGTAAAGTCGATTTCTTATTTCGTTAATTAGGGGTAACTGTATTTTATCCTTAACCGTAATGTCGTTTAGCTGCTTGTAATCCATAATTAGGCGTAACTTTCCGTTTTTCCTTAGTATAAAGAATATGGGGTATTTAGCTAATAAATTGGAACGTCGTATGTAACCTTTTCGAAGCTTATCTTTAAGGTATTTGCGTAATGCCTATAATTTTATCTTATTAAGGTTATAAATTAGATAGAGTTTAGTTGATGTCCTATCCTTTAGAATTATCTTATGGTTTTATTTGTTATATTTTGGTAATTTTGTTTCGAGTTTTTTTCGAAATAATCGTTTATATTTATGGTATTATGGAGGTATATTAATTATGGTTTCTGGTTCCGAAGGCTGATGCTGCAGGTGATCGTCTATTTTTTGCAATTTTGTTTTAATGGTAAGGACAATACGTCGTATTCTTTTTGTGGTGCCCTTATTTTCTTTTATGTTTTGTTTTTATGGGTAGTAAGGTTTCTGTCGTATCCTTATGCTTATATTCGTTGCTATCTTCGATTAAGTATTAAGATTTTTGCTTATTCTTTTTGTTAAAAGGATGTAAAGCGAATTTTACCTGGCCAGTTATTTAATTAATTAAGGGGTTATATTTGTATAGTTATGGTTTTCCGACAATCATATCGTAATTCTTTAGCGGAACGATATCGAAGTCTGTTATTTGGTTTCGTTCGTTAACGAAGATCTCGAAGTGATTAATTTTGCGAGTGATCTTTCCGTTATCGTAGGTGAATGCCTGATTTTTGGGGTTTTTAGCGATGTAGGGTTTTATCTTTTTTTTCCATGGTAATCGAAATCGGTTAATTATATCCGGCGTAATGTAATTACCTTTTATTACTTCGTAATCCATCAGTACGGTAAATTAGTATGTCCTAATTCGTATTCGTAAAATGATAGGATTGTTTTTTGTTTTTAACGTCGTGTTTAAAGCCTTTTTGGGAAGTTTCTGTTAGCTTTTATAGGTCTTATTATCCTGCGGCTTTTTTATAAGTGGCGTTTATTTTTTAAATTCGTTTTTTAACGCCTTAATACGCTTCTGATTTTGTGCGTTAAGGGTTTGTAATTGCTTTAATTGTCTTTCCTGTCGGCGTAGAGTAACTTCGAATAAGAAGACTTATGTCTGGAAGTTTCTTTTGCTGATATATTCTGGTTCGGAGGCCTTTTCTCCCTTTTATCGTATTTAGAATCAGGTATTATATTGCTTTATGTTTTCGTTTCTTTTTTTCTTTTTTTATCTTTAGTCTTTCGTCGTTTATTCGGGTCATTTATAAAGCTGAAACGAAAGTTTAAGTTATTAATTACTTTTAAAAATGCTTTTATGATTATTTAGTAAACTTGTTTTTTTTCGTTTTATAATCGCACCATCCGAAATGGCATATAGGATCTTTATCGGGGTAAGTTTTTCCTTTGGGCTAATTTGTTATTGCTATAATGGTATTGATAACGTTTTCCGAGGCGTATATCCTTAAGTGTTTATATTATTGTTAGTCTTTAAAATCCTTTCTTTTGTGGAAATCGAATTTTTAATTATACATTCGCGTAAGTCGTTTTTTAATGTACCGTTGTTCCTTTATGTGTCTCAGGTAATGAACGCGTTTATATTAGATGGCGTAAAGTTTCCCGTATTAATTTAGCTATCCTAGTAGTAAATCCTTGTCCTAACCTTGGTACTCCTTAATTTATGCGTTTAATTCCAACTATTCGTATTATTGTTGCCGTTTTTTCTGGAAACGGAAAAGTAACTTATCTTTTAAAAGCTTTTTTTATTTATCGTATTCCTTTAGTTACTAGGTTAGTATAGGTTTTATAGCAAGGGTTCGTTATCCTTAAATGGTTGCTTAAGATAGTTTTTTCGCCTTTTGTAGTTTCTGTTATACTTTTTAAGGGGATTATGGTTATCCTTGATCCTGATTATGTTAATTAATTTGTTATCGTTTCCTTAGTTATTTCGGGGGGGTTCCTAAGAAATTAGTATCTAGGTATTTTGTCGTAGCTTTTTGGGTGCTTTATATTGGAAGGCTTTGTATCCTATCTTGTTATAGTTAAAGCACTTAATGGTACGCGGGTCGCGTTGTTGGATTACGCCTAATTCTATAGGTCCTGGTACTGTCCTATGGGATGTATTAGTTTTTCGTGGCGTGTTGGTATTAGGGGGGTGCCTTGGTTTATTATTTTACTGGTCCTTAAAATGTTGAATTCTTTAGGCGTATTGCTGGTCGTCGGTTTTGACTGCTATGGCGATGTAATCCACCAACCTTTCGGAGCGTTTACCTTTGAACCGTTTTTTTTGTACCTTCTTTTTTAAGCTATTAAAGAATATGGTTATTAATACTTTTTATCCTTAATTAATTTTCGAAGTTAATTAAATAAAGGAGTTGCCATATCCGAAGGCCGATCCTTTTTGCTTTAAATGCTTAATTCTTTTTTTTAGTTTTAATTTTTTTATTGTTATTTTAAATACATTTTTTAACTTTTCCTTAAACCTTTCGTAATTATTATAGCTGTTCATGGTTTTTGCGGGCCTTTATTAAGGGGGTTTAGTAATTTATTTACGAAGGGTAAACTTAAACTAATGTAACGAACCTGTCATACATCCACCTGGAAGCATAAGCAGTATCCGAAATGGGGTCTTGATTTGTAGGTAACAATAAGGCGAAAAATAATTTATTAAGGGTTTGTTCGTTAAAAAGATTTAAAGACTTTTCCCTTAATTAAAAAACGGTACAGTTACCTTTAATCAAAAGCTTAGATTAATAACTAAAAAGCAAAACTAAGTAAGTGCTATTTACATAAAAAACCGGGTCACATATATCCTTATTCCCTAAAGTGAATGTATCGTAAATCTATATAATCTGTATAATCTAAATCCCAGATCATCCAGATTAACCAGATCATCTTAAAAGCCAAATTTTTTCTGTCCGGAGTTTAACCGTGACAGGTTCGTACTAAGCCATAAAGGTAAGTCTCCTCGAAATAGGAACCCCTATTCCTGTAACATTATTTCCCCTTTTTAAGAATTTTTATCCCAAAAATAAAAACCGTAAGTTAACCACCTTGTTATGTTAAAAAACTTCTAAATTTATTTAGCTAACTTTATTATAATAGGTCGTATTCGGAAAGAAAAAAAAAAGCCTCGCTTAAATTAACGTAATTCCCGTAATATTTGCGCCAATTTAATTAAAAAATTCGGTATTAAAGCTTTTCCTTATTTTAATTGTACTTAATTAAAAAAGACCGATTATTATTACGTATCCGAGTACGTAAGTTATAATTATTATGTTTGTCGGTAGCGTTTATCTTATAACGTTTTCGTTATAAATTCGCTTTAAAAAATAAATAAAACGTAAAAATATTTGTTACGGAAATAACGTAAAATTAAGGACGATTTTTTAACGTTTTAAAAGTTCGCAAAAAAAAAATAAAAGGCGGTAAAAAAAAGGTTAATCGAATTGCGGTATTAGCAAAATAAGAAATCGCGGGAATTTGTTGGAAAATTAAGGCGGTTACGCCTTTAACAGGATTTTTTTAAAAAAAGAGCGTTAAAAATATTAAAGGAAGGTTTAAAATTAGATTAATTAAAAAAACGGGAAAGAATAAAAGAAAAACGGCGATAGGTGGAAATAAAGCAGGCGCAGCTTGCTTCCGAAATAAACGCCATGGCGGAGGCGTTTATTTCCTTCGATTAAAACGCCGCGGGTTTAGATTTAAGTGGGGGACCTTTGTTACCTACGACCTTGACCGCGTTAAAAATGGTCGGTCAGGATTTTGCCGGTGGAATATTTTAACCAGGTTTATCGCATTCGTTAGATAGTTAAGTGGTTCCTAAGTATTTTTTTCGTATAAGTATCTTCTTTACTTAACTAGGTACTGGATTTTGTTTTTAATTATTCTGGAGTCCAGTATTTGTTCGATTTCGTATTTATTATTATTTTTTTCGATTTTTAGATTTATTTTTAACGGGGCGTTTTTAGGTGTTGGTTTAAGTAAGGAAATATAAAAAATAAGATGTATTTTTATTATTTTGGGTAATAATAATCGGTAGTTAGTTTTGAAAATAACTTTATTAACTTTAAACGGGTTAAGTTTTTTAAAATTAAGCTTATTATTAGGCTTTTTGGTTTTAATTTATAAAATGTTCGACGTTGCGTTTTATCTTTAACGTAACAAATAGACCTTATTTCCTCTCGCTAAAATTGGTCCCTTAATTCTTTTCTTATTATAATATTAGGCTATTTTTTGCTAAAAAAAACGTAACTCGGTTTGTAATCGGGCTTATATTATCTTGATTTCCGTTACCATTATTTCTATTCGGAAAGTTATGGTGGTAATTGCAGAAGCTTTATACGTCAATTATTCTGATCGTTAGGTTACTACCTTATGTCCGTATATAATTATATAAGGGGATATACCTATGTTTTCGTTAGTAAACGTGTTATAAGCCATTTGTACTAATGGTAATAACTTTACCTAATTATTTTGCTAGTAATTAATATAGTTTCGAAGGTATTGTTCCAAGATCTGGTTTAATCGTTCCGTTTAACCGTTTGTTTAAGGGTAATAAGCTGTCGAAAACTTAAGTTTAACGCCTATTTGTTTAAAAAAGCTGGTACCAAATTTAAATATAAAAAGCTTATCTCGATTAAAAATGATTTTTTTTGGTATTCCGTATTTATTAAGGTAATGTCGGATAAATACATAAACCAGTTATTCTACCGTTGCAATTTTTTTAAAAGGTAAAAAATACCCATACTTAGTAAATCTGTTAATAATTACCTAAACTCCGTCGTATTCAACTTTAGTAATTAGGTTTTTAAATAAAGGAAGGCTAATAATAAAGTTTTAAGTTATGGTATTCCATGCCTTATCAAAAATGTCGGTAGGTTGCAATAGTTTATAGGACTTATGGCGTATTGCTTTAGCCTTGTTATAAATATTACAATTTTTAATAACCTTTTTAATTATTCGACGTAGTTTTGGGAAGTCGTACTTTTTTTATAACCGTCGGGTGGTCTTAAAAATTTCTTAATATTTATATAATAAATCTTCGTAAAATTCCTTTACAAATTGTTCTTATTAATTCCTAAAAATATAAATTTTACCGTAATATAATAACTAACTTTTTTGCTATCCTTTTAACTAATAAATCTCTTTCTTTTTATTTATATCGTAAAAACTTCGAAACCTTATTAAAAATTTTAAGGTTAATTTTTTTAGGATTTTGCATAATCGTATAATACCATCCTTATTATATTATAGCATTTATATGTTTCGTTTAAAAACTTTCGAATTATAATTACTTTTATAACTAAGAATATCCGCCTGGATATTTTCCTTTCCTTTAATATAATATATTTTAAAGTTAAATCTTAATAAGAAAATTATCTAAATTTCGTATCGTTTATTTAGTTCCTAAGCCTTTATAAATTAAATAAAATTCTTATAATCGAAATAAATATTAAAAAAAATTTTAATTTTATTAAAAAAAAATTCCCATTTTTTAAAAACGTTAATAATTACTAATAATTTTTTATTATAAATCGGGTATTTAAGTTTTACATTTCGGAATGCTTTCGAGTAATAAGTTACTAGGTACCATTTATCGTTATCTTCTAGTTATTTTAAAACAGCACTTAATACGTAATCCGAAACGTTTATCTTTAGGCGTTTTTTTTTATTTACGTTAAATAATTTTATTATAAATTTATTAATAATTACGTTCTTTAAAATTTAGAATACCTTTTTTATATCCTTTAAAAACTTAAATTTTTTATTAACGTACTTTTTGGTAATAAATTTCGTTAATAATTTAATTATATCTCCGTATCCTTTAATTAGGCCTTATACGTATCCCGTAAATTTTAAAATCTATCGGATATCGGTAACAGTCGCCTTATTAGGAATAAACTAATCCTTAATTACTTTCATCTTAAAACGTTAAATTTAAATTTGGTTAAAGGTAAATATATATCCCAGAAAGTTTAATTTCTATATATACCATATGCTTTTAACTAAGTTAACTCGGATATTTACCTTATCCAAAGTTTGGAACATTTAAGCCATATGCTATTTATGCTCCTTCAAAGTCTCGGAATAAATGAGAATATCGTCGAGATAAACGAATACGGACTTATCCAGAAATTTTCGTAAAATAGTTATAACCAAGCGTTAAAAACTGGCGGGAGCATTAATAAGTCCTATAGGTATTACTTAATACTTATAAAGTCTATATATCGTTTTAAATACCGTTTTTTATTCTTTTTTTTAGGTTATTCGGATACGGTAATAACCGTTTCGAAAATTAAATGCAATAAATTACTTAACTTTATTAGCATTTTCTTTTAATATATTTATAAGGGTTAAGGGGTATTTATTTTTAATTATAATATTATTTAATTATTTATAATTAATAACTTTTTTAAAAACCAGGTTTCCGTTTTCGTTAATTTTTTACTTTCCGTCTTTAATTTTTGATACCATAAAAACGGGGTATTTAATAAAAAAGTTAAAAGGTTAGATATATCCTTTTTTTAAATCAAGTTAAATAGTTTTCTATAAGGTTTTTAACTTTTTAAGGTTTATATAATAAATTTTATAAAATTTAAGATAATATCTTTTTTTAATAAATATTCGGTAATCTTATTAATTATATAATAATAACTTATGGTTTTTTCTGTCCTTAAATAATCTCTTAAATTTTCGATATTTAAGTAATACTGTTTCGGCTTAATCTGGTATTTATACTTCTTTAATAACATAACAGATTTCCTGCTCGTTTTCCTTAGGTAATTTTGTATTACTTTTTTAGAAAAGTATTTAATATTTCCAATTAATATGTAAATTATTAGTTCTAAGCTATAGCATTCCTAAAATAACATCGTATCCAAAAATATCGGTAATATCCAATAAAATTCGTTTTTAATATTTTTAAATCTAAATAAAAAGTTTTTCAGTTTCTTATAAAACTTATCCGTTTTTATACTTAAATAAATTTTTATTTATTATTCGTAACTTATAAAATTTCAACTTATATTTTTAAAGAACTTAATATTTTTTTATTATTACGGGAAAAATAAAGTTACCTTCAGTTTTTAAATTAATTATAACTTTAAATATACTATTTTTATATTAAAATGGAATTTTAATTTGGCTACGTAATCCTTTTACCGCCTTACATAAGATCTTATAAATTAAGGTTTTTCGATATTTTACTTTTAAAGGCCTTTAGCGTTTTTTAACTTATAATAATATCTAACTTAAAAAAATCTTTATTTACGTACTTTTCGAATAACGTATTTAATATATTAATCGTTTTTGCATTTAAACCATGTTTTTTTACCATATTTATATTCAAAAATAACTATTCTTTTCGAGTTCGATCCTTAATTTTACATTTTTCGAATTATCGGATTAAAAATGTAAACCTTTAAAAAAGATATTCCCATATCTAAAAGTTCGTATTAAATATAAAGCATCAGGGAATAACATAAACATCCTTATAATATAACTTTTTAATTTTATTTTAATTCGGGATATAAATAACAAAACCTAGGATATTCTAGCCATCGGGGAATTTCTGTACATCTGTATTCGTTATCTGGTTCTATAAATATCTCCTCGTTCCATCCAGGCCAAAAGTTGTTATTTTTTTTAACTTTAAAATATACGAAACAATTATCGACGTAACAAACGGTAAAATATAACGACTTATGCTAATTTTCTCGTAATTTGATATATACCGTACATTCGGGAAGCTCGCAAAGCTCCGGAAATAACTATCCATAATTGCTGGCGTCAGGTCAGAACTAACCGTTTTCATCATGCATTTCATACTAAGATATATCAAAATAACAAAAACATCCTAGCTCTATAATTATCCTAAAGGCTGTTTATCCGGAATAATATTTACAGGCCTTAACCTTAAAATCCTAATAAATAAAATAATTTTCGTACTTTAAGATATCGTTCTAAATTTAAATAATAGTAGCAATAATAAATTCTGGCTGGAAAAAAATCGAACTAACTTTATTCTCTTTCTTTTTTACCTTACTATCGGTTTCTTATTTAACCGCTTTAGCTTTTTTCTAAAATTAAAAAATCTCTTTCTTTTTAAAATTCCTTTTTACAAAAAAACGATATTCGCTTTTAAAATACCCTTTCTTGTTACAATTAAAACATTTGATATTAGACTTATCTTTTTAAAGCTCCTTCGAAATAATACTTACTTCCTTTTAAAGCTTACCCTTATTTTTCTTAATTCGGTTATTAAAGCCTTTATTATTATTTCGTTTATTAATTCCTTTTTTTTCGAAATACCGATTAAAGGTACGTCGATTAACAATAATTACTTTATCGGTATACTCCTTAAAAAATCCCGTCTTAAGTATTATATATATCTTATCCTTAACTTAAGGTTTTAAGTTATCGTAAAAAAAGTAAAATAACGCGTTTTTTAATAAATTAAAAATTACGGTTAAACGGTTAAATTCCGTCGTATATTTTGCGGCTAACTTAATCTAATAAAAGAAATATAATTATTTTACCGCGTATTATTTTTTATTTAAGTTTTTAAATATAACTCATATTCGGTTTTTAAAATATCGGTAATTATTAAAAATATAATTACTAATATTTAAAAATTTCTTAAAGTAATTTTTTAAATAATCCTTTATAATAGGCTCGAATTATAAAAGAACTTATCCAGCAAACAGCTAGGAAATGGCCATTACCTTTTAATAATCTTCCGTTAAAAAGTTTTAATAAAACTTAAAGTAAGTCCTAACTTAAACGAAAAGTTTTTTCATATTTATAATTCCGTTATAAAACTTCGGAATAATTAATTTATAACCTTTAATTTCCGGCATTCCGTAATAGTTAAAAAATAAGATAATAATTTTACGGTACCGATTAAAGCCGAACAATAAAAATATTAAAATTTTTTTTTCCATTCTTCGGGTAAGTTAAGCCATATTTTTTCTGGAAAGTTAAAATCTCTTTTTTTTGTCTTTTTCCAGGGTTTGGATTTTGCGTAACAAAATCTTTATTTTCTTTTTAAGGGAAAATTCTTTTTCCTTTCCCTTTAGGCCCTAAAATTTCTAAACTACTAGCTTTTTTTCCTTTTCCGAATTTCCCTAAACCTTAATAATATTTTTTAAAACCGGGATTAATTATTAAATTTAAAAAAAAAAAGGTTCTTTTTTGCCACGGGTTATAAAAAGCATAATATTATTAATTAATTAAAAAACTTTTTCGATAAAGAATAAATTATCTAATTTAATTATTAATCCTTTACCGATTTATAACGGGAATCGGATATATTATTTATTTTTTAAATATCGTTTTATAATATCGTTTTTATTAAGTTTAAGAAAACTTATACTTAACTAAGCTTAAAATTATCCGTCGGTTATTAATTAAAAAACTATTAAAATATAACGAATTTATTATATATTCATTTAAAAATATAAGTAATATCCGAAATAAAGTTTTAATTTACAGGTAATAATAAGGCGAAAAATAATTTATTAAAAGTTTATTCGTTAAAAAAATTTAAAAACTTTTCCCTTAATTAAAAAACGGTATAATTACTTTTAATCAAAAACTTAAATTAATAACTAAAAAGCAAAATTAAGTAAGTACTATCTATATAGGAAACCGGGTTACATATATCCTTATTCCCTAAAGTAAATATGTTATGGATCTGTATGATCTATATAATCTGGATCCCAAATCATCTAGATTAACCAGATCACCTTAAAAGCCAAGTCTTTTCTGTCCGGAGTTTAACCATGGCAGGTTCGCACTAGGCCATAAAGGTAGGTCTCCTCGAGACAGGAACCCCTGTTCCTGTAACAACTAAGTGGCCGCGTTTCTGGTTAATTGTTTTATAACGAATTGGATTCGAAAGGTAGGTATTACGAGTTTAATTGGGAAATACTTAAAGTAAATACGGCATTCCGTAAAAAACTGTTGTAGCTTGGTAATAGTTCCGTCGAAAAGGGTAGGCTTGGTAGGTTTTAAAACTTTTCCGGTTTCCTTGCTATGGGCCGTTTAAGTAGGTTGTGCAGGTTAAGCTGGTTAATCCGGTTGATCGGGTTGTTTTATGTTCGCTTATTTTTCCAGTTTGACCTTTTGGGCTTTTAATTAGTTCCGGGTTTTTTTAAGGGTATTAATAAGTTTAATCTTATTGTTAATAAGTTGCGTAACCGTATTAGTTAGCTAATTAAATCGTCGTAAGGCTTTCTTTTAAGAGAGATTAAGTTAAATCTTCTTATTGTTAAAGTTTATGGTGTTATTTTCGGGGATTTAAAAGGTTCCTTTATGGACTGGTTACTTATTAAAGGACATAATATTAAAAATATTACTTAAAGTTTAATAATATTGCTAAATAAAATCTTATAACGTATAACGGCTAAAGGGTTTAACTAATTATTAAACTTAATCGTACGGTTTATATTAACAGTAATATCGTGGGAAATTAAGCAATAAGGTAAATAATCGTTACGTTTAATAATAGCAAATTATTAAAAGGTAATTTAAGTAACCAAGTTATATTATAAGCTGGTAATCTATTCAAGTTATAGTAATAACGAACGTATATATCCTTATCTTGGCTTAAAACGCTTAAGTTGCTTAAACCCTTAAATATGTTAAGCCATTTAAGCTCGCATGATAGCTTAAGGAGCTTAAGGTGTTTGGCATTTTGAGTCCTTTAAGCTCGCATGATGGCTTAAGGAGTTTAAGATGCTTGGCACTTTAAGTCCTTTGAGCCGGTCACGTGACTTCTTGGCTTAGGTCGGGATCAACTTTTTGGGAGATCCGACCGTTTGTGTTGTAGCCAAGACCGCTAGGTCATAACACAAAACATTACTAAGATATATAATAGATAATTTTTAAAGGTAAAAATCCTCAAGGAAAAAATCGTATTATAAGGCAGCTAGCTTAGTACGCATAACGACCGTGTGGAAATCCTTAGAAACCCCGACTATCTGCCTAAAGGTTACGTAACCGGCTTAATAAATTTAATGGTATTATAGCTCACTGTCGATTCCTAGCGCTAGAATGTCTATTTTAGAAAATATTTATTCTAGTCAACATAAGTCAGCGTATTCACGTCCGTCCCGCCTTCGTCCCGCCATCGTATGCGTATGGTAGGTACGACACATGCTGGTATCACTCTCTACACCCCATAAGACAAAGAGAATCACTACCATAGCCAGTGGCCACACCTACTTCCCGGAATAATGCGCTCGTCTGTGTAGAAATAATGCTTCCTCAGTTGCTCCTCCAAAAGAGCAACCCAAAGCAGACCGAAGTAATAGTCATAGCACCCGCAAACGCCGAGAACATTATTGTGAGATACGGATTCCGAGCAGCAGGCGACAACGCTAACCCAAGAAGAGAATTCATCGCCACGGTCAACATAGTGACGGCCTGCAAAGTAGACTTCATGTGTGGTGCTGCCTTGTTGTACGCATACTCAGATCCAGACACGGACCAGAACACCTCTCCCAAGGCACCGATAACGTGCACCGGTATCTGGACCAGCATGCTGACTTGGTTGGGTTTCCTCCCGTTTTCGGACGCTGGGCATTCCATCGGCATGTCGTAGCAAGGTGCCGCGCTGTAGACCGTGTGCTGCACCCCAGCTGCCGCGGCCATGGATATCGCTACCATGACGAACCCGAGCGTCATCCTAACTGTTGCCCGAGGGGGGAGTTTTGACTTTGACATGTAGGGATATATGAGCTTTTCAGTAATAGGAATAATGATGAGAACACAGATGGGGTTTAAACTGGGCATAGCGTCATTTGGGATGCCATGGGTAATCATCTGTCCTGCCTGCGACACGAGGTTGGTCTGATTTTGGTCATAACAAAGCCAAACAATTGGATAAATAGCCCTATGTTTTCATTAGTATGGCGCGCTGTTACATTGGGCATTGATGGAGACTTGCCAAACTTTGCAGGCTTGGAGCGCTTGGCGAAGATCCTCTACGAACTGATCATCCCAGGGTACGACACGCCCATGCTTTTCAAGCTGGTTACTTGGGTGGGCGGCATCAATGCGGAATCCTCCCTTAATGGCACAGCCAAGAGCGCTCAGGAGCTTCGCACGGAAGCTCGCTTTGGGCGTTCGGCGAACTTTGTTTTACATTCTCGAGTTAGCAGATTGGGAATACTCATGCTCCCCGAACACTTACAAAACTTGCTGCGTCCAAAAATAAGGACCAAGGTGGCTACCGTTAGAGACCCTAGAGCTAGCAAATACGACGTCCAGAATCCTAGATACTTCTCCATTGAGGTGCTAGCAAGACCCGAGAGTGCACCGACGTTGCTGCACCAGTAGAAGATGCTGTAGACTCGTCTCACAGTCAATTCGGAGTCGACGACAACGCGCTCGCCCGTTTCAAGAGTCTCAACCCGCTTCTTGCCACTGGGTACTTGATCAGCTTTATTGAGAACCCTCTCGTGTTAGTTATCTGGCAATACTACACGAGGGATGTCATTTTTCAGGTTGGGCATGGGTTACCTGTGAAAGGGGCAACGCTAGATTTTACTCCTCCAACCCCGATACCAATGAGAATAAACGATGCAATGAGCCCTCCTAAACCGACCCCGGCGTCCAGGGCTGACGGAATAGACGTTAAGAGAAGAAGCAGCACGCCGGTGAGGTATATTCTGTATGTACGACAGACATCTTCAGTTCCATAATCCTCAACAATGAAAAGTCGAGGCTTCCACTCACCCGCATGAAACGACAAGCGTCTTATAAGGACCCCAATGACCATCTGCCAGGATACCCGCAAACACGGGAGTGGTAAAGCACACCAATCTTAGGAAAGAGTTGAGGCCTGTTGCCCATGACTGGCCCATCCCAAGAGCTCCTGGGCGCCCAAAGTCCTTGGCTGGATTTTGGATATAGTTTTCTAGAAGCACCATATTTCAGCTTCTTGGAGCTCTAGTGAGATATTTTGTTGATTTTACTTACGCAGCGGTGCTATCAGCGCATACCAGGCAAATCTCTCGACCCCAGAGAATGCCGCGGCCATCCAAGCCGCGAGCTGGATTTTGCTCCCGGTATGCCGTAGGTTTTGCAGGTCATTTTCAGATGGGTCGTCGAATAGATGATTACGTTCGAGGGGCGCCACATCTGTGGTGGCAGTTTGTTTTTCAGAGCCATCAGGGCCACCTCGCGTTTTGGCCGCATCTTCCTTCTCAGCAGACATTTTCGTCATCTAATGATCAGTTAATGAATAGGTCTACTGATCGAGGTCTGTAAATCTGGGACCCGGTCCACTGGTCTGTATCATGGCAGAAGTCACAAATCTGGCATTTATTGCACGTTGGTTGGCCCCTAATTTGTGAAGCAACGTGATGCTTGAGGCGAAACTGACTGGGACAATACCTGGGCGAAGTAGGATTGGCGAATTATAGGGTGAATAGCAGTGACAGTACGTTCCATAACGGAAGGTATCTACTAATCAACCAGAGAAATTTCTCCTGCTTCGGCTCGCCTTGAGGCGCCATGAAAGATCCGACCAACACTCCAGGTTCGATTGTTTTGGTTGTGGATACGGCGTACTCATAACAGAGTAGTAGGGGCCATGTCTTGCGAACCAATCTGATCGCACAGGATGTATGCAGGTCCCTCTATCTGCCCGGGTGCGGACTAGCTTCAGCAGTAAGCGGCGAGTGCAAAATTCATCAGTGCACCGAAAATTGGGGACCTTTGGGGCGGATCATACTAATCTGTATCGATATACATCTACTTCCACCTATATTTTGCTGTGATATAGGTACTAACGTACGTCGTTGCTACAATTAGCGACATTACAACGAGAACGCACCGTAGGGCTCCTCCCATATATCAAGTCAAAGTGGATCTCCTTCCGAACAAAGTTAGCGCTGGAAGCCCTTACTGCTGAATCTAGTCCGCACCCGGGCAGATACATGCCACGGGAGTGTTCCCTGGTCTGGTCTCGCCGATCCTTGGCCTAGTACCAGATGTAGATATACTTCTTTGGCCGGCAGGATATTTATTAATTTCACGGAACCCAGTTTAGAGCTAATGTACATAAAATAAGTCTAAATCGATGGATCCCACTCCCGGCCAGCGCACTATTTCACATATCATGTGGTAATAAGGATACAGCCGAGGTAATAAGCGGCCGAAAACATGCTCAAACAAGAGCGCCTGGCGACTGTCTAGATGCATGCACTATGCATGATCCCTTGCCAAGCCGCTACACTCAGGATCCAAGAGCCGGGGAGGCTCCCACTAGGGTACCCACCGAAAATTGCCTAGGGCGCTCGCGGGGAATGCCAAGGACTTATGGGCCAAAAATTGGGGTCCCTGCCTGAAAGAAAAAAGGACCCGCCAGGTACCCGATAGGCTTTACCTTGGCCCTATTTAATACTCTAGGGCTTTACTAAGAACTTTTAAGAACGTATCATTACTTCAGGAATTTAAAACGTATTAAATATTAAACTTATAATAAAAACGTAAAAGAAAGTATATTTGAAACTTAAATTAATGTAAATACATTAATATTTTTAAAACGTTTAAAATACATATAATTAACCCACTATTAAATAACATATATCTGTAAAAGTGTGGAAAATAATCCGTTATCAAGGGCCCCTGGTATCTACTAGGTCCTTAGCAAGTCCAAATAGGGACCCTTGTGTCCTTATGAGTCAGCCAAGGGTACCCGTTCCCTCATCATATCCCCTACCCCCTGATCTGATCGCTTCTTCACTTACTAAAACATGGATACATCGCAGTCTTTCTACCGCTGCTAACTTGTAGTATATAAAAAATGCATTAGTGCCTGTACGTTGTAGGCCACTGATTAATTCAGGGACCACGGAATATTATCTTCCTCCACACAAACGGGGGACGGGAAGCACTGCCCCGGCACAGACCGCCATCCATCCTTGAGGCGTCTCCCCTGACAAGACAACTGCCTTGAGACATTTATCACAGCCATGGGTATCTCAGCCGCATATCGTTCCAAAGCATGTTCCGCATTGTCACAGCTCAGATACCTTAAGAGGGAAAGGAGCCTTAGCGGTAAATCGAACGACCATGCCATTATTGGCAAGTCTGAGCGAGTAACCTTGATGGCGATCGTCTCACTGTGGTATCAAGTTAGAAGAATGTTCTGACGTAATGTGGGATATAGGGACTAGGGATCGAAGGATTCGAGCCGTGTGGCGCTAATAGGTAGAGGACAAAAGGGTGACAAGTAATTTAGGCGAAGGATCAATTCATTTAGCCTTAGAGAAAAGCAATTGTTACTATTATTATTCATGTACGAGTAAAGTAGCTTCAAAAATATGTATATATGAGAATATTATATAATATAATAGTTATCTCTTAGTTAATAACGTGATTTTCCTTGGTTAAAAAACCCCTTTTATTATTATTAGTATTTAAAATATTAAATAATTAAGGAAAAAAGATGACTATAAGTACTATATAAAAGTAATAAGAAGATAAGTATTAAGAAAAAGGCGAAAATAGAATTAAACGTAAAAGAGATGCGCAATATTATACCTGAAAACGTTATTATAGTATTTAATTTTAAATGTTTAAAAATATTACTATAAAAAGTAAGTTATTATTTATGTAAAAGATATTAATATAAAGGAACGATTTATGCCTGACCTCTTCGAAAAAGAAGTAATGAAATGTAATTTACTTTTAAATATATTAATTTAAAAGATTTGTAATAACTGGTCATTATTATTAAACAAGCTTAGCCTATTCTAGTTAATCGAAACTTCCTAACCTAGAAACTCTATAACTGTTTATATTTATATAACTAACTTCACAGGTTTAAAGAGCTTAGCGTTTTAAGCTGCTTGAACTCAGAGAATAGCTTAAAGAGCTTATAAAGCTTCAAGATTTAAGACGCTTAAATATTTTCGCTGATAACGAAATAAATGCGTTTATTTCTTTTATATAATTCATACATATTAGCCGGCACATTAGTAAAAATGAAATGTCGTTACCGAAAGATTAATAATATACATTTTAGTTATAAAGTTATAAAGTAGACATAAGAGCTGATTAATAGTATTAAAACGTCCGGTCGTAAATATAAATAATCTAGTAAAGGCCGGAAACATTAAATATATAAAAGCGTTATTAAAATAATACGTTAATATTAATGTTTTAATCGAATAAGCGAAGAAACGGAATATAACTATAATAATTATTCTAATAATAATACTTATACATTAATAAGCATAAAATAAACTAATGTTATAACGAAAGGTAGAATATTAATAAATTATACTATATTTCGAAATAAGCTGAAGATATTTTAAAATAAAGTTAATAGTTACCTGATAAAACGAATTATAAAAGCCGTGCCAGGTAAAAGAATATTCTAAGAATAAAAAGAATTAAAAGTGGTCTATTAAATACTTCAATATGATAACTATAATACGGTTTCTAAAGAAGCTAATTTTAGAATAAAAAATAGTAAACTAATTAAAAATGTTTCGAATTAAATCTTTCTCCTTAAATGAATGAAAGCAATTCTTTTGTTATATAACTTGACCAATTGCTAGCTCAATTAAGCTACGAACCCTTTGTCGGGTCGTATCAGCGACTGTTGATGCATGCGCTCTTATCAGGATTTATATGGGTCCTGTCTAGCCCTGTTTGACTGTAGGAGGCTGTTTTCTTGCATTTTGAAATTAAAGGTAGTTACTTTAAAAACGATTAGGACACGAATTAATATAAAATATAGAATAAAACAATAAGAATACAATTGATAGTTAAATAGACGAAATTATTTAAAAGAAAACTTATTAATTTTTAATGATGAAGTCCTATTATTAAATTTCGTAAAACAATATATTAATAAGAAAAGGTTTTCGACAATAATAACTAAAAACAATACCGTCTAATAAATAAAATAAAAAGATCGTAAACTGGGTTCTAAATAGAATACTATATAAAATATTAAATATATAAGATGAATATTCTTTAAATGCTAATATAAATATTTGGTAATTGGTAACCGAAGGAAAAGCCAATTCATGCTTTAAGATTTAACTTTTAAAGGCTTTAATTTTTAAAACGGTAATCATTATAACGTAAGTCAGATAATCATAAGTAAGTAAGCCTTTTAAAGCTTTCGATTAAATATTATAATTTTGTTTTTATACCTTAACTAAGTATATTAAACCTTATATAGAATTTACTAAAATAAAACGTATTTAACAATACGATTATGTAAATACTTTGCCTCTTTAAAAATATATTTAATCAAAAAGGTTAATAACTTAACCTTATTTCGTATTATAATCTTTTTCCCTTAGTTATACCCTTTAAGCGTTTTATATCCCGGTTGTAAATCTAAATAGATAATACTAAAAGTTTAAATTTAATACTAAAACCAAGCGATTCAAATATAATTCGAAAATAATAAGTCTTTGAGGTTTTGCTATCGTATTTATAGGCTTATAAAAAGCTCTTATGTTAGTCTTTTAGAACTGTTAGCAGGTTTTGAAACTTTATAATTAATATATTTTATTTTTCGATTTTTAACTAAATATCCTCAATAAAATTTAAGTATTTATCGGTAACAACCCTAACGTATTTATATCTTCCAAGTTTCTTTTTAATATTTATAAAGTGGACAGTAATTCTTTAGCTTGATCCGGAAACTCGTTTTCGAAACTTGCGCTATATTTATCTTTTTACTTTTGATTTATTATAAATTTACTAACGTATTGTTATACAACCTGTGAATCGTATTTTATTAATATAGGATTATAATTAGGCGATTATTTTAAGTTTTCAATACCCTAGGTATAAGTATTATATAGTACCGTTATTTATACGTAATAATCCTTTCGTTTATAAGTTAACGTTTTATTTATAAATTGTGAGGTTATATAAAAGCTAGCTGTGTTAATATTTACAATAACGAATTAATTAAATTTATTTATTAACGTAACTATAACTATATTATATTTATTTCGAATATAATTTTTAACTTTTCAGTCATTCTATTAATAACTGTTTTTTCGAAGTTATCGAAATAATGTTAGATTATACGCGAATTCTTCGCCAGAGGTTACGTTATAAAGCCGTCAAGTTTTCGTACTATTAACACTTTAAAGTAACATATTAATCTTTTCGTACCCTTTAATTGAGACGGAACTGTTGCTTACGTATATTCCGTTACTTTATATTGTCAGGTTAAAATTTAGGAACTTATTAATAAGATTAACAAAATATATCGTATACCTTGAATCTAGAATAGATAAATTCTTTAAGAGCTAAAACGAACGGTTTATAACGTTACGTTAATTAATAATTAAAAGTACGGTAAATTTATTTTCTTCTTTTAAAGATTAGTTCGTTTTTATAATAAACCTTTTTATGATTTTAAATAAGGGGTTAATATTTTCTTTTAACAATCTTTCGATAACTATTTAATGTCGGAGGAATAATGGTAAATTTTCATTAAACCGGAAACCTTTTACAGCTTTGTTAAGGAATCTATAAAAGTATTAAGTTAACGTATATTAAGTACTTAAAAAAGCCTTATACCGTATATTTTATGCCTTTATTTTTTAACGCTTTCGTTTGTTAACCTTTCGGCGTTTATATGGGAATTCCTTTTATAGCTAAAGGTTAATAAGTTTAATATGATTTTGAATAAGGCTATCTTAATTAATAGTATCTGTAAGAATCTCGTAAAACTTAAAAAACATCACTTTAATATTTTGAGGTGTAAATAATTAATAGGGTATTATCTAATAATTTAAAATCTTAATTGTTACCTCTTAATAACTAATCGTATTATAGTTTATTTTGATTTTTATTATTATTTGAAAAATTATTATCTAGGTTTTTACGACAGAAATTAGGGGTATATAGAAGTGGTCAACTTATATAATCCTTATATTCGTTTTTGAGATACTATAACGTTATTCTTGTGCTATAATCCTTTGTTACTTTACAATTTATTCTTTTAACCTCTTGCTATACTTCGATATTTGCTTTAGGCTTTCGCGGTACTTTCGTTAATTATGAATTAATAGCTTATTATCGAACATCTTATCAGATTAGCTAGCTTAATGTACCACTTTCGTAAACCTTTTCTTAAAAGAAAACTTGTTTTCTTAATTGCTCAAAATATAACGTTTAAAACTTATTTCGTAAAGTCCTTAATAGTTTTACCCAGAGTATCGTATTTCCGATTTTTAAAAATATATGCTATAAATCTTTAATTATAAACTGATTTACTTAGGGTCGTAATCTTAAAAGTATTTTTAAAATAATTTATATAATCGACTTTTTCGATTATACTGTCGAGGGATAAAGTCTTGTTTCGCGTGTAAGAACGAATTTAATCCTTTAGATAAAAGGTTATATCGAGTTTTATAAGTTTAATAAGTTACGAACGTAATTAATTAGGATGGATAAAGTCTTAAATATTAAGCGCGTACGCTTTAAATTAAAACTCGCCTTCAAAACGCTTTCAATCCTTAGTTCCCGGGTAAATCATTTGCGATACTGATTATACAGTTGCTATTATTACTATCAAAGTGTATTAATAGATTTTATTAATATATAACTTATATCGTCTTAATAGGAACAAATCAGTTAATATTTTACGTTAACTAAGCAAATAAAGCTCTTAATTGTTAAATATAAAAGATATTAATTATATTATCTTATTAGACTAGTTGTATGTGCTATCGCACGCGTACAACTTTAGGTAGCTTAGCTCCGGAACATATATGGGCCGATCAGTAGGTGACATTTCCGTATATGGGGTGCGCTACGTACTCCCTAGCTAGCTGACAGGATCAGCTTTTAAATACGGCAATTCTTTCGTTTAGTTAGGCTTAAAAATTAGCTGTGGAGAAAAAGCATTAATATGTACATTTTTTAACGGCCTAAGAAAAGAAGTTTAAAAAAGATTCATTTAACGATAAACGCCTTAAAGAATTAGTAACCTAAATCTCGATAACAACTAAAATCGATAACCGACAATACGCCTGAAGGACTCGATACTCTAAGAACCGACAAGATAACAAGCTAAAGCATTCCCCTAATACTAGTATGCTATAAGGAATAAATATATCCCATGGAACGGTACCTGAACCTATGGAAATAAGAGTTGTATAATAATAAGACCGATATTGAATTTAATGCTATAACTATAATAAATGAGATATAAGGCTTATTAATACAAAGGACCTAAATATAGCGACAGAATATCTTAACACCCGTTCCTAAAAGATCAGCCTAAAATAACAAAAACAATAATAAGTCGATGAATAGAATTAGGGTCAAAAACGACTATAATCTCTCTAAAGTAATATAACAGAGTCTTTAAAAAGTGAAAAGATTATCTCAGGTAACTATCTAGGAATACCAAGCCCCAACTATAAGACCTATAGTAGCTTAATAGCTAAAAGAACACGACGAATGTAAAAAGTTTACAAAGGATAAGTTACTTTCCTATTCCTAACAGCAACCGCAATAACGGTACGAACAGTTAAAACTAAACGTATAAATTAAGAAATATTAAGACTGGGACGAAGTATTATTACTAAGATAACCAAATCTGTATAGAAAACGTAATACTACTAATTATAAACATATTTATTATCTTAAATATATGTAAAAAGAGCAATATACTAAAAAACGAATTATAAGGATATATAACAAAGAATTTAGCTTCCGTCGCAACACCGGAATAGATTTTAGAAATTATAGATAATATAAAAGATTACGAAAATACGCGCGATAAAATATTACCGA
The DNA here is from genome assembly GCA_004154915.1 of Monosporascus ibericus. Classification (NCBI taxonomy): domain Eukaryota; kingdom Fungi; phylum Ascomycota; class Sordariomycetes; order Xylariales; genus Monosporascus; species Monosporascus ibericus. Next base: position 25,675 of record QJNU01001596.1, read on the forward strand.
CGTTATTACGACAACGACAAGTTGGCTCGAAAGAAAAGGCTACCTTAACGAAAACTTTATATGCTATTTCAAATAATATAATTATAAAACGAAAAATGAATATAATTATCAAATAGTTATGCAAGGTATTTTTAGAAATAATTAAACATTTAAATTTTTGATTAACGTTTACGGAAGATCTAAACGAACGATAGAGAATTTAGGAAAGATTCCAGGAAGGAAATAAGGACATAAAGTAATATGACGCCTAATTCTAAGAATGATACAAAGGGTAAAAGAATTTCGAACTAGAATATATTAATAGATAATCCCTTTATGTTACAAACCAACACCTTACCAACTTGGGCACACGGTCGGGACAAGACTTAGAAACCACCGACCAGATCACGTGACATGGATCCGAATGGATGAACGGATCTAAAGGGATCCATGCATTTACGCAATATGGATCCGAAGGGATATCCGGATTTACGGGAATCTAATTTACTTATACGATATGGATCCGCATAGATGAACGGATCCAAAAGAATCCAAGATAAGGATATATACGTTCGTTACCATAAGTTAGATAGATTACCAGCTTGTAATACAATTTGGTTACCCAGATTACCTTTAACAATTTGTTATTACCAGACGTAATTATTAAACGTATTATTGTTTAGTTTTTTACGATATTACTGCTAACATAAACCGTACGATTAAGTTTAATAATTAGTTAAACCTTTTAGCCGTTATACGTTATAAGCTTTTGTTTAGTAATATTGTTAAACTTTAAGTAATACCCCTAATATTATGTTTTCCAGTAAGCAGCCCGTCCTTAAAAAAACCTTTAAGATCTCCGAGGATAATCCCATAAATTCCGATAATAAAAAGACTTAACCTAATCTCTGCTAGAAAGAGGCCTTACGCCGACTCGACTAACTAATTAACGCGGTTACGCAGCTTACTAACGATAAGATCGAGCTTACTAATACGCTTAAGAAAACCCATAACTAATTAGAAACTTAAAAATTCGAATTAAAAAAACAAGTTAATATAAAGCAGCCCGATTAACCGGATCAGCCAGCCCAGCTAACGTAACCCGCATAAACGACTTACGGCAAGGAATCCGGAGAAGTTTTGCAATCTATTAAGCCTATCCCTTTCGACGGGATTACCACCCAGTTATAACAGTTCCTTACGGAATGCCGTACTTATTTTAAGTACTTCCTTATTAGACTTATAACACCTACCTTTCGAGTCCAGTTCGCTATAAGGCAGTTAACCGGAAACGCGGTTATTTGGTTTAAACCTACCCTTTGTAAATAAATTATCAAACCTTTTTAACAAAGGTCCGTAAAGATTATAATTATTTATAACGATTACGAAAAATTTAAGAAAGAATTAAGAAAAATATTCGGAATAATAAACGAAAAGATTAAAGCTAAAAAAAAGATTAAAAACCTAAAGCAAAAGAAATTAGCTTCCGGATACGGCAATTCCTTTATTTAATTAGCTTCGAAAATTAATTAAAAGCAAAAAGCATTAATGGCCATATTCTTCGACGGCCTAAAAAAAGAGGTATAAAGAGAATTATTTAAGGACGAACGCCCCGAAAAGTTAATGGATTATATCGCCATGGCAGTTAAGATCGACGACCAACAATATGCTTAAAGGACTCGATACTTTAAGGACCGGCAAAATAACAAGTTAAGGCACCCCCTTAATACCAGCATCCTATAAGGAATTAATATATTTTATGGAACGGCATTAAAACCTATAGAATTAGGCGCGGTATAACAACGCGACCTTCGCATTATTAAGTGCTTTAATTGCAACAAAATGGGATATAAGGCCTATCAATATAAGGCGCTTAAAAAGCCACGACAAAATACCTGGATATTAATTCCTTAAAAACCCTTTCGAAATAATTAAAGAAACGATAATAAATTAATTAATATAATTAAGATTAGGGATAACCTTAATCCCCCCAAGGAAGCATAATAAGGATTATAGGAAGCAAAAAAGCTATCTCAAGCAACTATCCAGAAATAGCGAGCCCTTACTATAAGATTTATAATAACCTAATAGCTAAAAGAATACGACAGGTAAAAGGAGCTATTAAAAAATAAGCTATTTTCCTGCTTTCAGAAAAAACGGCGACAGCGGTACGAACAGTTAAAACTTAATGCATAAATTAAAAAGTACCAAGGATAGGATAAAAACCTGCTACCAGGACAACCAAACCGATACGGGAAATTTTATACTATCTAATACAAGCGCACCTATTATTTAAGATATATGGAAGGAAAACGGTACATTAAAACACGCCTTACGCAAATATACAACCAAAGATTTGACTTCCATAATCAGACTGGAAAAAACCTTAAGGATTAACGATAATATAAATACTTAAAAACGTTCGCTTCGGAAAATACTATTAATATTATCACGGTAATAACAAGTTAGCCCGAAAAAGAAATTACCTTAATAAGGACTTTATATGCCATTTTGGCTAGTATAATTACAAAATAAAAAAAGAATGAATTTATTAAATAGTTATAAAAACATCCTTAAAAATATTTAATAACTTAAACTTCCGTTTAACCTTTACGGATAACCCGGATAAACGGCAAAAGATTAAATACGAAATAAAAAAAGGAACGAAAATATAAGGCAATACGACGCCTAATTCCAAGCATGACAGGAGGGATAAGGAACCCTTAAACCAAAATATATTACCAAAAAGGATTTTTAAACGCAAGTCCTTTTACTTAAAGCTACTTTACGCAAACAGAAAGGATAATTAAAACAATTAAAAACCCTTAACGCATAAAATCAAAAACGTATTAAGGTGTTAAAAAACGAATTAAAAAACGAACGTTACCTATAGAAAAGCCGTAAGATAATAAGACCCGGAAAAGCTAGTAAAAGCTTCCTAAAGAGGCTTTAAACGCGACGATAGGAGCTAAAAACAACCCTATTACCTTATAAGTAAAAATTAAGATATATTGGTTTACTGCATTTATAAACTGCGAAGCAATAAAAGGTAATTATATTACGCCAAATATAGTTAACCGATTTCGATTACCATAAAAAGACAAGATAAAACTTTACATTACCGAAAACGTTAAAGGTTAAATATTTGCCTATAATAACGGAAAGATCAGCCGTAAGATTAATTACCTCGAAATCTTTATTAATGGACAAAACCAAATAATAAATTTCGATATCGTTTTAATAAAAAACTACGACATGATTTTCGGAAAACCATAATTATATTAATACAACCCCTTAATTAATTAAATAACTAGCTAAGTAAAGTTCGCTTTATATTTACTCGATAAAAAAAAGCAAAATACGAAAAGATCTTAACATTTAATCGAAGATGGCGACGAATACAGGCATAAGGATATGATAAAAACCTTACCACTTATAAGAATAAAATATAAAAAAGAACAAAGGTACCATAAAAGAATACGACGTATTATCGTTACCATTAAAACAAAGTTGCGAAAAATAAACGATTACTTACAGCATCAGCCCCTAAAGCCAGAAACCATAGCTAATATACCTCCATAATACCATAAATACGAACGACTATTTCGTAAGGAATTCGAAACGAAATTATTAAAACATAACGAATAAGACCATAAAATAGTCCTTAAAAAAAGAACATCGACCAGATTTTGCCCGATTTATAACCTTAACGAAACAAAATTATAGGTATTACGCGAATACCTCGAAAATAAGATTCGAAAAGGTTATATATAACGTTCCAATTTATTAGCCGGATATTTTATATTTTTCGTATTACGGAAAAACGGGAAGTTACGCCTGGTTATCGATTATAAGCAATTAAACGATATTACGGTTAAAGACAGGATATCGTTACCCTTAATTAACGAAATAAAAGATCGCCTTTACCAAACAAATTAATTTATAAGCCTAAATTTTTTAAAAAAATATAATCAGATTCGCATTAAGTTAAAACATAAATAAAAGATAACTTTTAAAACGAAGTACGGATTTTTCGAATACCTTGTTATGCTTTTCGGATTTACGAATATATTAACAACTTTTTAACGGATGGTTAACCACGTACTTAGGGAATACTTAGATATTTTCGTTATTTGTTACCTCGACGATATTCTCATTTATTCGAAAAACAAAAAGGAATATATAAAATACGTTCATATAATTCTTTAAGCTTTATAAAATGCCAACCTTTTAGTTAATAATAAGAAAATCCAGTTTTATATACAAAAAGTAAAATTTTTAAGATATATTATTACCTTAAGATATATTAAGATAAACCTTAAAAAAATCGCCACAGTATAAAAATGGGAAATAGTTATTACAGTTAAAAAAGTATAAGCTTTTTTCGGATTTGCCAATTATTACAGAAAGTTTATTCGAAACTTTAATAAAATAATTATGCTATTATCCAACTTAATAAAGAAAGGGAATAAATTCCTTTAAATAACGAAAACGGAAACCGCCTTTTAAAAGATTAAAGATGTAATTATTAACGAATCAGTATTGATTATATATAACTTAAGCTATTTAGTTAAGCTTAAAACCGACGCCTCGGATTACGCTTTGGGCGTAATAACAGAATACCGCAATAATTAAGGTTATTTACATTTTATCGCCTTTTACTTTTACAAATTAAAAGGAATAAAGTTAAATTACGTCATTCCCGATAAAAGATTTATAGTTATCGTTAAAACCTTTCGAAAATTTAAATATTACCTTAAGGGAAACTTTTACTAGGTTAAGGTATATACCGACTACAAAAACCTTACCCGTTTTATTACCATTAGAGAACTTATAGGACGATAACTACGTTACGCCGAAAAATTAGCAAAATACGACTTTATCATCATTTATTAAAAAGGATTAGAAAACGGTAAAGCAGACGTACTTAATTAAAAACCAGACTTCGAAAAGAAAATAATTAAGGTTAATTACTAGATTTTTAATACTATATTAAAAAGATATTTATAACTACGACAGATAGCAACAATTAAAGCAGCACCCCTTGATTTATACCAGAAAATCCAGGAATATAACGATAACCTACTTAAGGATTAAAAAATGGAAAAAATACAAATCCTAAAAGAATACTAGAAGATATTAATACGAAACATATATAAGCATTAACTATACGGATACCTAAGGATTTACAAAACCTTAAAACGATTATAACGTACTTATTACTTCCTTAAAATAAAATCGGTAATAAAAGAAGTACGATAATAATGCTACATTTGCAATAAGGTAAAAACCCGACGACATAAACTATACGGAAAATTATAACCATTACTAATCGCAAAGCGATTATAGGATTTAATTACCTTTAACTTTATTACCAAACTTCCACTTTTACAAGACCCAGCTATAAGTATATATTACGATAGCATCTTTATAATCGTTAGCCGATTTACCAAATTCTCTTATTTTTTACCATATAATAAGGATATAAACGTAAAATAATTTACTTACATCTTTTTGAAATATATCTTAAAGGTATACGGATTATTAACGGAAATCGTTTTAAATAAAGGAATAATATTTATTTCGAAATTTTGTTAAGAACTTATAACGTAATTAGGCCTAAATTATAAATTATTTAACGCATTTAAACCTTAAATAGATAAATAGAGAAAGGAAATTAACCAAATATTAAAAACCTATCTATAATATTATATTAATTACGAACAAAACGATTAAGTTCAAAAGCTACTTATTGCCTAATTAGCCTATAATACCAGTTATTACGAAAGTATTAAAATAACTCCAGCAAACGCCAACTTTGGTTTCATACCAAAAGTTTATAAAGATATACGCGAAAACCTTATTAACGTTAAAGCAATCCTTATATCAGAATAATTCAAATAATTACATATAAAAATAAAGACAGAACTTAAATTCGTACATAATTAAATAAAGAAATACTATAATTAAAAAAGGTTAAAAGGATTAACCTTTTAGGAAAAAGAGATGGTTTACCTAGCTACCAAAAACATTTAAATTAAGCGATTAAACAAAGAGCTTGATTTTAAATATATTAAACTATATAAGATTATTAAAAGAATCTTAGAAAATAACTATTAATTAAAACTATCCCTTAAAATCAAACTTTATCCAGTTTTTCATATTTCCTTACTTAAGTTAATAACGGATATTATCAAAGTTAACACAAGATATAAAAAAGAGGCAAAAGAAAATACGCTAATATACGAAGCAGAAAATATTCTAGATATACGTAAGAAACACGGACTTACCGAATACCTGATTAAATGGAAAAATTACCCAGATTCCGAAAACACCTGGGAACCCGCCAAAAATCTTATAAACGCCTAACGCCTATTAAGAAGCTTTTACCAGCAAAATCGGCAACATTCAAAATAGCTTCCTAACCAGGATCCGCCGGAAAGGGCTAATCAGCAATCTCAGGACTAGATAGGTCGGTTACCCCCGCAGCTTGAATAACCTACGTAACGGCCTCCACCTTAGCTTTTTCCTACTTTTCCAATTCATTTAACGATTACAGGCCACGATTAATTATTTCGACACCTTTAGTACGAAAAAACTTTTATTATTAACGCAACCGTTAAAAACGAAAAATGGCTTCGTTTATATCCCGCTACAATTAAAAAAGACGTTCCTTAGTAAAAGCCTTTTTACGTTTTAACCTTTCCTTTTCCCGCAAAATGTTATGTAAAAAATTAATCGGAATGCCCGAACCGTCATAATCCCGCTTATAACGAACGCAATTTTGGCAGCGAGCTACGCCTTCCGCCATAATGCATTTTTCCTTCCGTATAAAATATGCGGAATAAGGCATAACTTCGAAACCAAAATCTTTAATTCTAAAAAATAACTTTTTACGTTCCTTTTTTTAATTAAAGCATTATCGCGGTTTAGGAATTCTTTTAATAATTACTTTAGGTATAATAAATATAACTAAAAAAAAAGAAAACTTACCAAATTTGGAGATTTTTAAGGGCAAAAATTTATGGAATGAAAAAATCGTATTACAAACCAATACCTTACCAACTTAGGCATACGGTCGGGATAAGACTTAGAAACCACCGACTAAATTACGTAACATAAATCCGAATGGATAAATGGATCCAAGGAAATCTATGTACTTACGCAACATAAATCCGAAAGGATCTTCGGATCTACGGGAATCTAATTCACTTATACGATATGAATCCGCATGGATAAACGGATCCAAAAAAATTTAAGATAAAAATATATACGTTCGTTACCATAAATTAAATAAATTACCAGCTTATAATACAACTTGGTCACCCAGATTACCTTTGATAATCTGCTATTACCAAACGTAATTATTAAACGTATCATTGCTTAGTTTCCCACGACACTACTGCCAACATAAACCGTACGACTAGGTTTAATAGTTGGTTAAACCCCTTAGCCGTCACATTTTAAAGATAGATCTTTTACTCAAAGGCCGGCCGCGCAGATAACAATAATAATTAAAGGGATTATAAGTGTTTAATTAGCACAATTAACAACCTATTAAAGCTTTTAAGGTTAATTTAAAAAGCAAAGGTTATATATAGAAAAGTCGTAAAATAATAAAACCTTAAAAAGCTAATAGAAGTTTCTACAAAGAGTTTTAAAGGCGATGATAAGAGCTAAGAATAAATTTATTCCTTTATAAGTAGGAATTAAAACATATTAGTTTATTATATTTATAAATTATAGAATAGTGAAAGGTAATTATAGTATACCGGATATAATTAATTTACTTGGATTATTATAAAAAAACATAAAACTTTATATCGTCGAAATAGTAAAAGGTTAGGAATTTACTTACGATAATAAAAAGATTACCTGCAATATTAATTACGTCGAGATTTTCGTTAAAGGACGAAATTAAATAATAAATTTCGATATTGTTCAAATAAAAGATTACGAAATAACCTTCGGAAAAACATGATTATATTAATATAACCCTTTAGAAAATTAAGTAATTAACTAAGTAAAGTTCATTTTATGCTCTTTTGATAACAGAAATAAAATACGAAAAGATCCTAATATTCGATTATAATAACGACGGCTGCAGGCATAAAGATATAACAAAAACTCACGTTTATAAAAACAAAATATAGAAAACAATAAAACTACGATTAGAAAATATGACACATTGTTATTATTATTAAAATAAAGTTACGAAACATAAACGATTACCTATAACATTAACTCCTACAACTAAAAATAATAATTAACGTAGCTTTATTATACTATACATATAAACGATTATTTCGAAAAGAACTGAACACAAAACTACTAGAACATAACAAATAAGAGTATAAAATAGTTCTTAAAAAAGGAATATTAACTAGATTTTACCCGATTTATAACCTTAGCAAAATAGAATTATAAGTATTACGTAAATATATTAAAAATAAAACTTTAAAAAAGTTATATACTACGCTTTATTTTATTAGACATATATCTTATAATTTTTATATTATAGAAATACGAAAAATTACGGTTAGTTATATATTATAAATCGCTAAACGATATAATAGCCAAAAATAGAATCTCGTTACCTTTACTTAACAAGAAAAGGACCGCTGTCATGAAACAAAATACTTTCCGAATCTAAAGTTTACAAAAGGATATAATTAAATACGTATCAAACTAAAATATAGGTAAAATATAACATTGAATATAAAATACAGACTTTTAAGTACTTCGTTATACTTTTCGAATTTACGAACGTATTAATAACCTTTCAGCGGATGGTTTACTATGTACATAAGAATAATTTAGATATTTTCGTTATTTGTTACCTCGATGACATTCTTATTTCCTTAAAGAACAAAAAGAAATATGCCGGATACGTTTATAAAGCTTTTTAAGCTTTAAAAGAAATATAAACTTACTAATTAATAGGGAAAAAAGACAGTTTTATATATAAAAAGTAAAATTCTGAAAATATATTATTACTATAGGATATATTATAGTAAACTATAAGAGAATTACTAGAATATAAGAATAAAAGAAGCTCAGTATAATTAAGAAAATAAAAACTTTCTTCAAATTCATTAATTCTTATAACGGTTCTTCGATACTTTAATAAAACAATTACATTATTATGAAACTTAATAAAAAAGAAACAAACTTTATTAAATACCAGAAATAAAAAGGCCTTCTAAAAGAATTAAGTACGCGATTATTAATAAGCCAAGAGTAATTATATATAACCCAAGTCGCCTAGTTAAAGCTTAAAATTAATTTTTCGAATTACGTTTTAAACGGAATCGTTAGATACCGTAATAATTAGAGCAACCTATACCCTATCACCTTTTACTCTTATAAATTAAAAAAAGCAGAATTAAATTACGCCATTCTTAACACAGAATTTATGGCTATCGTTAAGGCTTCTCGAGAATTCAGACATTATCTCAAGAGAAACTTTTACCAAGTTAAGGTATATATAGACCATAAGAACCTTATTCGTTTAACTATTACCAAAGAATTAATAAAGCGATAATTACGTTAGGTAAAAACGCTAATAAAATACAACTTCGTTATCATTCATCAAAAAGGATTCAAAAAATGGCAAAGCAAACGCGTTAAGTCGAAAGCCAGACCTGAAAAAGAAAATAATCAAAGTTAATCACTAAGTCTTCGATATTAAGCTAGAGGGACACTTATAACCACGACATATAATAACGATCAGAGTAGCACCCTTTAAGTTATACTAGAAAATCTAGGAAAATAACTATAGCTTACTTAAGAACTAAAAAATACAAAAGATACAGATCCAAAAAGAATATTAGAAAATATTAATATGAAATATATACAAATATCAGTTACATGGATATCTAGGGATCCATAAGACCCTAAAACGAGTACAATATATTTTTTAGTTGCCTAAAATAAAACCAGTAATTAAAAAAACTATCATGATATCACAATTACAACGAAGCAAAGACTTAATAATATAAGCGATACGGAGAACTATAGCCATTACCAGTCGCAAAACGACTAGAAGATTTAGTCACTTTCGACTTTATTATTAAACTTTGATTATTAAAAGACCTAGTTACGGGTATATATTACCATGATATCTTTATAATCGTTAATCGATTTATTAAATTTCTTTACTTTGTTTATATATTATAGATACGGGTATAACATAATTAATATATAGCTCTTTAAAACATATATTATTAAAGTATATAGATTATGAATAGAAATTATTTCAAATACAGGACCAAAGTTTACTTCAAATTTCAGTAAGGACTTATATCGCAACTACGCCTAAATGATAAGTTATCTAACGTATTTAAACTTTAAATAAACAAATAAACGGAAAAAATCAACTATATATTAAAAACCTACTCTTAGTATTATATTAATTACAAACTGAACGATTAAGTTTCAAGGCTACCTATTGCGTAATTGGCCTATAATACCAGCTACCATAAAAGTACCGGAATAATTTTAATAAATATTAATTTTAATATTATAGTAAAAGTTTGTAAAGATATATGCGAAATATCTATTAACGTTAACGTAATCCTTATATTAAAATAACTTGAGTAATTATATGCAAAAATAAAAATAAAACTTGAATTTGTAGGTAATTAAATAAAAAGTATTATAACTAAAAAAGATTAAAAGAATCAACCTTTTAAAAAGGGAAAATGATTTACCTGATGACTAAACATATCCAGACCAAACGACAAAATAAAAAGTTTAACTTTAAGTGTATTAGCCCATAAAAAATCGCTTAAACAAAAATTTAAAAATAATCATTAATTAAAATTATTATCCAAAATTAACATTTATTTAGTTTTTCATATTTTTTTATTCACGTTAGCAGCAAATACTATCGAAATTAATATAGGGCATAAGCGAAAAGTAAAAAATATATTAAAGTACGAAACAAAAGAAATCATAAACATACGTAGAAAAGACGAACATACATAATACCTAGTTAAGTAAAAGGATTACTTAGATTTTAGAAATAACTAAAACCCCGTTAAAACTCTTATAACCGCCCAGCGCCTTTTAATAAACGTTTACCAATAACGACGCAATTATTTAGTATAATTTCCTAATTAAAGGTCCCAAAATTAGACCAGTTAGCCACCTCGGTAACCTAAACAGCCTGCGCGGCGGCCTTTACCTTAACCTTTTTATTCTTTAGATTTATTTAACGATTATAGCTTCCGATTAATTATTTTAATACCTTTAGTACGAAAAAGCTTTTATTATTAATATAACCGTTAAAAACGGAAAATAACCTTATTTATATCCTTTTTATAATTATAAAAGCCGCTTTTCAGCAAAAGCTTCCTTATGTTTTAATCGTTTTTTTTTTCGCGAAATATTACGTAAAAGATTAATCCAAACCCTCGAACCATTACATAATTACCTGTTAAAAATATAGTTTTAGTAACAAGCCACATTTTCTATCATAGTACATTGTTCTTTTCGCATGAAGTAAGCAGAATAAACTATAACTTCGAAATTAAACTCCTTAATACAGAAAGATAATTTCTTACCTTCTTTTTTAAATTAAGACGTTTTCGTAATTTATTCATTTCTTTAATAGTTTTTAGGCTTAATAAATATAATAAAAAAGAAAAGGAAAAAAGGGGTTCATTAATTTAAAAATCTTTAAAAGCAAAAGTTATAAATCGAAGAAATCGTGTTACAGATTAACATCTTATTAACTCAAGTACATAATCGAAATAGAATTAAGAATTAACCGACGTCCAAAACGGTTCCGTAACATAAATAGTGATAGATAAATAAATCCAAGTAAATTAATAAAGTATAGATTTAAATAAATCGCCTTATTTATAAAGATCATTTACATATAATTAATATAGATTTAAAATGATTCACGGATTTTAAAAAATCCAACTTAGGATATATATTCTTCTTATCTTTCATAACTTAAATAAATTACCAGCTTATAATATAACTTGATTACTTAGATTACCTTTAACAATCTGCTATTACCAGACGTGACTATCGCATACCTTATTATTTAGTTCCCCACGATACTGCTGCCAATATAAACCGTACGACTAGGTTTAACAATTGGTTAAACCGACCAGCCGTCATAATAAGGCCCCCTAATAAACTCGAAGAAAATAAACCGCAAAACGGCTAGCGTAAATATATTTAAACGGAATTTAATTTGAATAAATTGTTATTAAAATGAAATAAAATAAGCTAGGTCTTTTCAGGACTAGATTTAATATTATCGAACGTTATGACAGCTTTTAACGTGTAGTAAAAACTTAAAAAGAAATACTTTTTCTGATATAAATATAGTAACGTAATATTAACGAGCTTTAATACGGAAGAATAAAAAAGTCGAAAGTTTAAAATAGATAGGAAAAGTAAGAAGGTAGATAAAGCGTAATTATTCCGTTATTCGCGTAAGATCTTTCGAATTTTATGAAATATTAATATTCGCACTCGTTAAGGAAGAAATATCTTTCCAATTTTTTAAACGCACTTAAATGTACTTATTAAAATGCTAAATTTATATTAAACTTACACCACTTAATATTTATTTCATGTATCTTATGCTAATATTTTAATCGATTATAAATAAAAGTTTTAAATAGAAATTCAATATACAACCTTCCGCTGAAATATAAATATAAACAAACTTACCTTCATGAATTAATTGCTTATATAATTATAATATATTTTCAAACTCTTTTATTTCTTTTATATACGTTTTAGAAGTTTTTATATCATTTAATAATCCTGAAGAATTAACTAATTTTAATATGTACCGTAGTATGTTAAGCAAGATATAAATGTGTAGTATGTTTAATATGTTAAAGCCAGACAAGAAGGGTTAACGTACCTAAATCGAGGATACGGTCGGTAATTAATCCTCTTTCTAATTAACTTTTTATTTCGCGAATTAAATATAGTATCGATTCGGACCTGTTTACCGTTTAAATACGCCTATAAGCTAAAGTATTAAACGCTATAAATATATTAAAGCGTTTTATAACTAGGCTTCGAGATATTTCTTTTTAGTCTAAGTAATTAAGTTTCTTTAAATGCTTTAATAAATAGTTTATATTAAATTGATTAAAAGATTATCAAAGTTAAGGAATTAAAACGCTATAAAAATTGTCCTCTTCGCTGATATGTTCTATTTAGTGATTTAATACGTTCTAACGCTGAGCTTAGTAATAATATATATAATTATAATCTTTAATTCTCATTGTCTTCTTTTAAAAGACAGGGGTAGGAATTTCAAACATAATATACCTTACTTCTTCGGTAGCATACACTTGAAATGAAAGAATAAAATATATATTCGTGTATTTCTATCAATATTAAGTTACTTTAAGTACATAGTAAGTAATATATTTTATCCTTTAAAATAAGAATAAAGTATAAATACCTACTATGCCTTTCTGTTTAATAATTATAACGTTTTTCTGTATTATAAATATTTATTATATTTAGTCAGGCGTAAAAGCGTAGTTAGTTTATTAATTTCTTTTTATATTTAAAGTATTATTAAATCGAGTTAATCTCTTCTTAACAACATTTATATTCACTTATCGTTTTATTATATAAGTAACTTAATGTAACCCTTTTTTTAGTAGCTATGATTATTTAAAGATGTCAAAATATTTCAGTTAGAAATCTGTGAATTTGCATTGTAAACGGGGTTTACCGAAACTTTTGCACCCCACTGTAGGTATATGATATTTTGTGCCAGCTGTCCTTATGAGGAGGTTGTAGAAAAGCCCCATTTCTATTGTACATAGACTAACAATGTGCTTGATGCCTAGTAGTCTGCTGTAGTCATTTGAATACATGAACATGGCATCGCCATATGCTGATGAAGTTATTTCCAGTATCATCGGACTCAGGGACACTTTCTCTTTTGGACAATTCTTTGGCTCGTGAAAATGCCCACTGTGCGGTCTATTCCCAAGGCCATGGCAACCATTCCAACCAGTCGTGAAACTGCTGTGCTACCAACAGAGCGGTTCACACCTCCTGACATATCCAACCCTACCTTTGGAGATCTTGTTGATCTGGCCCTTCTTCGAGTCTTCGATGCTGCCCAACCATTGGAAATACGACCCCCTAGATTGTTCCCTACAGCTGAAACCGTTTTTGGGGGGTACTACACCTATGACGACTGGCTTCTTCACGGAGACCTTGAAACAGAGTTAGGAAGAGTCAGTTACATGCTATCGAGCCTACCCGAGCGAGGAATGCCAGCAACATGCGTCCCGATTATCAGAACCATCCTATTGTCAACGTCAGTACTGACGGCCTGGGGGCGAATACTTCCTCAGCTTAGAGCCCAGACCGGACAGGAACTTGATTGGATCATCAATCACATGAAAGAGCAACAGAAGACAAATATTTATAGCTCTCAGAAATCTGACTTCGTTGCCATTCCAGTCGATTACAAAACGAGACCTGCCGCCTCCGTCTATGCCTCCAGACTTTGGCGAAGCGTCTTGACAGAAATCATCCGTGACCTTTCCAGGGGCCGCTTCGACAAAGCAAAAGCATTCCTGCAAGTCTTTTCATTTCTAAAAGACCCACTGGGTGGGCTGGTTGGCGTCTCGGAGAAGGCAGTCAACCTTTTTGTCTACATGATCACAACCCTTGCAACATCGTCAGGCCCGATAACAGAAGCCGCGTCCACCGATACTAGATGGCATGCAGCAGCGGCACAAGCTGCACAAGAAGCTTTGTTTCTAGCGAGCACTTTGCTGGAAAATGTCGACCATATTCACTTCACCGGCCACCAGCAGCTGCCATACGTCTATTTACGGTTAGATCGGTTGCCTCGCTCTGAGTTCAGCATCCCAGAGCGCACTGTACGCATCATTGAAGAGATTCTTACCTCGCACGACCCTGTTGGCAGTTGCGTAGTAGCACCAATATCGGTCTCTTCTTACCCAGCGCTGCCAATCCAACAAGGAAATATGACGACAGTTATCATCGACGGCAATCATCGTGCAACCGCGACAATGGTCCTCCGCCTAATCGCCGAACACCCCTCCATAATCCAGAGAAGACAAACTTCCAAAGAACTCCTCGCCACCTTTTGCAGTAATCACGGGCTTGGGGTTAAGTGGAAAATTGACCTCGCCGACGCCCTGGACGCCCTTCATCAAAGTCCATGTGCCGCGTTGGTGAGAGACAAGTTAGATCTCGTAGACAAGTTTCGCTGTGTCGATATGATTCCAGCATTGGTGGTCAGGGAGGACAACTTCTTCACAGCCTGCCAGCAGAGGCCACCTCTCCAGGGTCGGCCGAGACTGCTGTTGCCAATACATCAGGCGATATATAATGACGAGAAGCTGAATTTTGCTTTTCCGCGAGCTGGCCAAGTGCACGGGCGTGCGATTGGGTTCAAAGCGATGCCTCTCCTACGAACAGAGAGTTCAAAAATGATAGCAGAGATCCACGTCAGTGGCAAGACAGATATTCAAAGTGTGAGAAGGAAATGGCAGATGTGGACTGATGAGGGAAGTGAGATAACGTGCTAGGAAGTACCAACTTTTATTTACCTTTCCATTCATGACCTCGTCTCGACAAAATGTCTAAGCCTGCTATTTACACCATGGGGAAAGAATTGTAAATAAATGGTTAGAGAAAATAACACAATAATGATCCTTGGCGTAGTTAAACCGAAAATAGAGTCCATAAGTCAATTGCATATACTCCTATTCTAAGATCAGAGCGATTACTCTACGCCTTTCTTCTATCTCTAAACACGAATGCTGGAGATGTACTTTTCCAAGCCAGACATGCCATCAATGAAACTGTATGTCTCAACTCCACGAGCCCTCAAAGCAGCTACTAATATTCGGGAGGTGTCTCCATTGTAGTCGATGACGACCAAGGGAACTTTGGCCGCAGAGATCCACTCCGAGAGATCTGGCTTCTCGATGATTGCATTCAATTGGTGGCACTGGTTAACAAGCGTGTTGATCTCATCGAAATTGAAGGGAGACAATGTATCTGCGCCCAGGCCTGGCAGCGGATAGTTGTGCGCCCCAGCGACATGAGACGACTCAAAGTCGGCGGGTGAACGTAGATCAAGAAAGCGGACGGCTGGTTGATCATGGACACCATTAACGCCATTGGTACCATTCGTCAGCTCGTCTGTCTTGCGAATGATGTTGACCTTTTGGACCTCATTGACGATGCTTGGCATCTGATCGAGAATTTCCTGAGGATCGATTTCCCAGCGGAAGCTGTAGACATTCTGGTCGACCTCGAAGAGCTCCTGTTTTGACGTCAGTTTGTGTAATCTAGAGACCCTTTTCTGGTTGGATTGAACTCACTTTGTTCCCAATGGGCTTGAATTCTTCTGGAGAGAGCTTCTGGAAGTAAGTCTCAACGTGCTTCTGGGGAAGGTCGCAACACACAAAGACACATGAAACATCGCCGGTAGATGGATCCGCATAATTGCTCAGCGTACCATTCTTTTTCTCCCTCTTGATGAATTCGAACAGACCGTGAAGATTCATTCCACTGGAAGGCCCAGAGATGAGGCCCTCACGGGACAATTGCATCGATAATCGATATGAGTCTTCAGAGCTGGCTACCTCAAGAAAGTCCACCACCTCTTTCCAAGGAAAGGGACTCGTAGCGTGCATCGGAAGCTCCCGTGGACCAGGAATAATATCTGCTTCGGCGTTACAGACTCCAACGACTTGGACGGATGGCTTCTGGGACTTGAGGAACTTCCCAGCACCAGTGACACATCCGGTGCTGCCCATGCCCATGCAGAAAATGTTGATTTCTGGAAGCTGCTTCCAGATCTGAGGGCCAGTCCAGCGCTCATGGGACTTCCAGTTGTATACATTGTCGTACTGGCCAAGATTGACGACCTTGTCGCCGCCTTTTCTTCCCAGTCGTCGCGCCCAGTCGACTGGACCTCTTGGGTCTGTGGTTTCAGTATATGTCGGTCCGCCGTATAAATCGACCTTGAGGCCGTAGAATTGCAGTTCACGCACGCGGTCCATGGCGGCCTTGTTGGATACGTAGGCAGTTGTCTGGTCATTGTCGTATAGGACCCTAGTGGCGATTGCGAGGGAAGTGACGGTCGAGCCTGAGCTGACTTCGACGCATTTCTTTTCAGCGGCAGAAGGATCATGCAGCAGCATATTCAACGCTGGAAAATTATCCTTTATTAGCGAATGAATATGATATATGATGGGTGACTAAGGCTTTATTCTTACCTGGTAGTGCCTTGACATTCTGGGCCGGGAGGCATGTGAGCAGCTTGGCATAAATGCGGACGCCATCCTCGCGAAACGGATTGAGCTTTTCAGGAAGCTCTACCAATGGCACTGGAGGCTGGGCATCGGGATCGAAGTATTGCTTGATCGAATCAGGGCCTTTGAAGACATTGAGGTTGTTAAAGGTGGCCATTGTGATGTATTACGTAGAGCTTTGACCGGTGAAGACTTGCACCAAGGAATGTAGGTTCGGCAGGTACCTATAAAATGCATGGACCCTTGGTTTGAACCACGGCTTGGGGAAGAGGGTATGAAATGCAATATAAGAGATGCACCATTAGCTAATATAAAAACGTATGGTGCACGAAGAGTGAAGATCGATATTCAGGACGGCGACGAATAGATACATCCAAGCCGGAGATGCTCTTTCAGTTCCTCTTACAGCAAGTTCATGGACGGCGGCACTAAGGGGTCTTTGCCAGCTCAGATGCAGTCTCGGTCTCTGACCATTGAAAGCCACTCCCTCCTCCACGCCGCTACCATCAGCAGGCAGGACTGGCAAGATGATCGGAACACGCAAACCAGCAACATCGTAGGTTGGCTCGTTGTTCCGTTCGTAACCGTATTGGTGATGAGCAGGGAAGGATTGGCTTGGCAATCAGCTCTAACTTGCTCACTGGCCTGGAAAGTCTCCATGCGGCTAGCGAAGGGGCATGGGTCAACTGCATGGAACACTACCCCCCACACACTACTTTATTAGAAAATAAGACCAGGGGATAATACATGGGGCTTAGGTACATCTACATTCTTGCAAGCGGTAGGCACATCAAATGCACGAAGACCCTTAGGAAAAGGACCGGGGTTTTCAAGATGGTCCGATTCGGATGTTTTCACATGTGTGATCGGTCGATTGCACCAGTGCTCAGTGAACTTCACTTGGCGGCTTTCTACATCTCGAGACAGTAAGACGGCAAAGTTGATCCGTTGGTCAAAAGTCTTGTTCGCGTTCATCAGAGTAAGCTTCGATTTAACTTTTAGTGAAAATGGGGGATTATAGAGATCCTACTTCGACGTCCTTCGTCACGAGAATTCACCAAGTATGCCGAGATGGATTACCACTAAATTTGAATCACGAACGGTCTGGTGATGCTTTCGCCGAGATCACCTGCTCGTGGTCTCCTGTCCTCTCCTCTCCAGGCGTTCACCGCGAGGATTATATGTTGGTTTTCTTGAACATGACCATCAGTATCTTCCCAGATATGAGCGGCCATGCCACGACATTTGAAAGGTGAGTGGACATATCTCCACGCAGGCACTTAGTCTAGATTCTGACCCAACATCGCAGTGAGGGTCTCAAGGATCTGCTGGACACTGTGCAGTCGTCAACGCCACTGCTCCCGGGAGAAACCTGGTCTGGCCGTATCCTCATGGTCGTGCCCAAGCG
Organism: Monosporascus ibericus; assembly: GCA_004154915.1. Lineage (NCBI taxonomy): Eukaryota > Fungi > Ascomycota > Sordariomycetes > Xylariales > Monosporascus > Monosporascus ibericus. Next base: position 44,368 of record QJNU01001596.1, read on the forward strand.
CCATGGCTATCTGGCGCGTACCAATTGCTTCCAGCAGCGCTTCATAGGGTGCTCGGATCTTGGTGCCACGAAAGACCGCACCGTCTTTGGGATGGGCATCAAGCCTGTTGCTACCGACAACATCCAAGGTTTTCTCAGTGACTACCTTCTCATTGTCGTGCGCACCGATCGTCATGGCTCTCATTTATGCGATGAACCCACCTTAATCGAAGAAGTTGATGCCCGATTGAACTTCCAGTGGCGGCTGGAGGATGAACCTAAGCAACGGACTCTCGCCATTGTCGATGGCCATCTGAATCTGAAATCCTACCTCCCTTTCTTCAACTCCGCGGCCGCTCTTGGTATCAAGTTTGTACTTTTGGAGAGCGCAACGCATTGGATTACGGATTCATCGCTGCGACACCTATATCACCACTTCATCCCCATTGATATGACGCCAAATGACACTTTTCACGAGCGGATCGCGTCAGCTGTAAAAGCATATGGGTCTGTGGATGGGATCTGCGCCATTGCGACCTACTGTTTGCTCCCAGTCGCCAAAGCAGCAGCCATGCTGGGGCTGCCCACAGCACCCCCGGAATCCGTCGCCTGTGCAATCGACAAATACGAAACGAGAATTCTGGCAGGAGGTGCCGAACCCACGGTTCTTGTCGGTAATGTGCTCGAGCTCGAGGGGCTCATGAAAACCAGAGGCTTCGTTCCTCAGTACCCGCTTATCGTTAAACCCGGGTCTGGGACGGGATCTGCACATGTTTTCAGAGCTGATACCCTGGTTGAACTGCTCGAAGCTGTACGGCGAATTTGCCAAGGATCCAACAAGAAGGCCCTCATCGAGGCATACATTGATGGGCCGGAGCTGGATGTCAATTTTGTCCTTCTCGATGGGGAGGTTCTATTCTTTGAGATTGCCGACGACTTCCCCAGCCCTGGTGATGATGGCACTATCGACAGTGATTTTTGGGAGAACACCAATGTACTGCCTTCCATTCTGCCAACTGAGGAATACAAAGTTGTGCGTGAGACGCTGCACGAGCTACTTTTGAACATGGGTCTCAAGACGGGCGTTTTCCACCTCGAGGCTCGTGTGCAGAATTCTGCCATGACATACGGCGAGGAAGCTGGCGTGATTGACCTGCGTCCAGAGTCAACAAGGGCAGGCGAGAACAAGAAATCGCCCCGATGCTTTCTTATTGAAGTGAACCCGAGACCACCAGGGATGCCCTGTATTCTGTCCACAGCAGCCAGCTACGGCGTCAACATGTATGATCTGCATTTACTAGCATCGCTCGCAGACCACAAGCGTTACCGAGCTTTGTCGAAGCCCTTTGATTTTGAAAAACTCATCCCCAACCATGCTAGAGCCTGGAGTCAGCTTGTGTGGCTAAGAGCCGACAAGAGCGGGATCTGTTCCTCCGACGACGTCTGCAACGAGTTCCTCCAGCAACTTTCTCCCCGGGACCGAGCCCTTATTACCGAGTCAATGTGTTTCTTCCAGCGTGGGCAGCGAATTCCCGAGTTGAAGCAGGGTGTTGTCTTGTTCGGTGCGTTCTTTGTCGTCACGTCGAGGACGAATCGTCATGACGTTCTACGGGTTGCAGGAGCTTTGCAAAAGAAATTCTCAATTCCCGTGGAAGAAGAGCTAGGATATTGAGGCTTTCGAATCCAGGAGCCACAGAGTTGAAAGCAACACAATCCACTCCACGTACCACCCCAGTGGAATAGACTACAGATGTCCACCGCCACATAATTTCAGTGGATGAATATAGCGATTTTCCTAAATAGGTAACCACATAATGGATATAATAAACACTAGGGCGTATTACATGATTAGCTATTAATAGTAAAGTTGTATCAACTAGTTGAGTATTATAACCCTACACCTCTTGGCCTCTACAAACGGTCAAAGACAAGGATTCTCTAAACGGGTCACGTGCGGTTACGTGCAAAGACCCAAGGGATTATTTACCTCATCGAGATCAGGCCCTATTTTTAAGGTTGTGGCTGCGCCGCAGGCGCAGCCGTGGCTAGAGCTTTCCGTCAAGAAGTAGCTGTAGGGGTCCAATGTACCAACTAAACCCTTTTAAGAAAACTCTCCACAAAAATACCAAAACTTTAAAAATAGGGCCTAATAACAAGTTATAATATTTTAACCTTATTTTACATATTCCTATATAAAGCTTTAAAAATTTGTAATTCGAATTTTTTAAAAATAATTTTAACTTAACGTTGTATATTTTATAATTACGAAAAACTGATACAAAATGAAAATCTTTATCTTTTAATATACATTTAATCCTAATTAAAACGCGATTAATATTTCGCGTTCGAAAAAACAGCTGAAAGCTTTATTTTATATATAGTATAACCTTTTATCCTTTTTTTATTAATATAATAATAATATAACTTTATAAGATAAAATAAAAAATATATAAAGCTTAAATTATTTACGATAAGCGCTGACAAATATTCGCTTTTTAATTAGTAAAATATAAATAATATATTAAAAAGATTTAAGGTATATATTTTAAATTTTTTAAAACTTAACTTTTTAAAATAACTCGTTTAGTTTTATTTAATAGTTTTACCAGGTTATTAAAAATATAAACGTAATTAATTTATTCGCTAACGTTGTATATATAACCGATAATTATAATAAAAGTTTATGCCGCCGGTGTTTTTATTTTATATTAAGTATTATATTTAATAAATAAGGCTGTATTTTACGGAAAGAATAAATAAATACGATAAATAGTCTGGTTTTTAAAAAACTTAATATTTCTTAAGTTATTAAAATAAATTTTAAATTTTTTTAAATTATTTAAACCTTTTTTTAATAACCGATTTAATTATTATTTAAGTCGTATCGTTAATTAAATTAGCCGAAAAATAATCAACTTTTATGTTAATAATATTATGTTTTAATTTTATTTTAATATTTACGGAAACGAAAAGATTTAATTTAAAAATATTCGAACGTATAACTACCGGATAGTATAATTATATTATTTTTAGTTTTAAATAAATATCGAAGGATTAGTTTCAAATTACTAGCTGAAATTCTATTTTTTAATGACGAATAGTTTAATTATTATTAATAAAATATATTTATTATCGGAAACAAAAGACCTTCCTGCTTAAAGACGTTAATATACGTAATTTACCTTTTAATTTCTTTTATTTAGGGATATTAATTTGAATATTCAATAACTATTCCTAATATTATACGAGAAAGAATTACTAAATATAATTATAAAATTAATATACGGCCTTTTTTAATCAATTGCCCCGAAATTAATATTATTATCTTTTTTATATTTAAAAGTTAACGTTTAATTTAAACGCATTTAAATATTTTATTAATTAACGTATTTAAATTGCTAAGTAGTATCTTTTAAATTTAAAGAAATAATTTACCTATTAGTATTAAAATTGTTATTTATGTTAATAATAAGGCGAAAAGTATAAGTATTCGTTATTATTAAATTAAAACTATAATAAGTTAAATATATTTATCGAAAATCATTAAAAAGGTTATTAATATAACGAACCCTTCGTACATCCACCTGGAGGTATGAGCAGTATCCGAAAAGAGGTCTTGATTTGCCGGTAACAATAAGGCGAGAAATAATTTACTAGGGGTTTGTTCGATAAAAAGGTTTAAAGACTCTTTCTACAATAAAAAACAACGACTTTTGGCTATAGGCTTAAATTAATAGCTAGAAAGCGAAACTAAATAGGTGCTATTTATATAGGAAATCGGTTTATTATATATCCTTTATTTCAAAGTAAGTAAGTTACGAATCGATATATTCTATATAATCTAATCAATTTATTAAATTACGTAAATCACGTTTAATAGGCGAAAAACGCCCTTCCGGGGTTTAGCCGTATTAAATCCACGCTAGGCCTTAAAGGTCGGTCTCCTTAAGATAGGAACCTCGTTCCTGTAATATTATTCCCCTTTTTTAAGGATCTTTATCCTAAAGATAAGAACCGTAAGTGGCCATTTCGTTTTGTTGAAAAAATTTCCCAGGGACGATCCAGTTAACTTTATCATAACAGGCCGTATTTAAAAGGAAAAAAGGAAACCTCGTTTAAATTAACGTAAAGTACGTAATAATCGTACAAACTTTATTAAGAAATTTGGTTCCAGAATTATTTTTTGCTCGAATTATATTTGTTTTAAAAAGCTTAATTATTTTTATTTAATTAACATTTTAAGTTGCGGTTGTTGTACCCGTCGCCAGCGTTCGGCTTGCAACGTATTGGATATAAATTTATTAGTAAAAATCGGGGAAAAACGTAAACGTTTATATAAAGAATAACGTAAAATAAAGGATAATTTGATGGAACTTTTTAATCGGTTAAAACGTTTACGCCTTTAATAAGATATTTTACAGAAAAAGGCCTTTATTATTTTAAAAAAGGGTTATAAATTATATTAATTAGAAAAATAAAAAAAGTGGAAGGAGGAATAGCGATATATAAAAGCGGAACAAGCGCGGCTTATTTCCGAGATAGATGTTATTACGGAAAGGTTGACTTCCTTGGATTAAAACGCCGCGGGTTTGGATTTAAGCAAGGGACCGTTATCGCCTGTAACCTTAGTTACGCTGGAAACGGTCGGTCAGGATTTTGCCGATAAAACGTATTCATTAGGTTTATCGCATTCGTTAGGTGGTTAAGTAATTCCCAAGTGTTTTTTTTCGTATGAATATTTTTCTCATTTAATTAGGTATTAGATTTTGTTTTTAATTATATTAAAATTTAGTATCCTTTCGACTTCGTATTTATTATCTTCCTTTTCGATTTTTAGGCTTATTTTTAATAAGGCGTTCTTAAATGTTGGTTTAAATAAGGAAATATGAAAAATAAGGTGTATTTTTATTATCTTAGGTAATAATAATCGGTAATTAGTTTTGGAAATAACTTTATTAATTTTAAACGGCCTAAATCTTTTGAAACCGAGCTTATCGTTAGGTTTCTTAATCTTAATTTATGAAATGTTCGACGTTTCGTTTTGTTTTTGGCGTAACAGGTAAACCTTATTTCCTTTCGTTAAAATTGGTCCCTTAATTCTTTTTTTATTATAGTATTAGGCTATTTTTTACTAAAAAAAACGTAATTCGGTTTATAAACGAGATTATATCGTCTTGATTTCCGTTATTATTATTTCTGTTCGGGAAGCTATGGTGGTAATTGCAGGAGTTTTGTATGCCGGTTGTTTTAATCGTTAAGTTATTACCTTATATCCGTATATAGCTGTATAAAGGGAGATGCCCATATCTTTGTTCATAAACGTATTATAAGCTATTTATGCTAATAATAACAGCTTTACTTAATTATTTTGCTGGTAGTTGATAAACCTTTTAGGTGCTATTTCAGGGTTTGGTTTAGTTGTTTCGTTTAATCATCTGTTTATAGGTAAAAGGTTATTAAGAACTTAAGCTTAATACCTATCTGTTTGAAGAAACTGTTGCCAAATTTTAATATAAATAGCTTATTTCGGTTAAAAATGATCTTTTTTAGTACTCCGTATTTATCGAGGTAATGTCGGATGAATGCATAGGTTAGTTGTTCTGCCGTTACAGTTTTTTTAAAGGGTATAAAGTATTTATACTTGGTAAGTTTATTAATAATTGCCCAGATTATATCGTATTCGACTTTAGTGATTAGGTCCTTAGATAAAAAAAGGTTGGTGATAAAATCCCAAGTTATAATATTTTATGTTTTGTTAGGAATGTCGATGGGTTATAATAGCCCATAAGGCTTATGGCGTACTGCTTTAGCCTTATTGCAGATATTATAATTCTTGATAACCTTTTTAACTATTCGGCGTAATTTTAGAAAGTGGTATTTTTTTATAGCCGTCGGGTGGTTTTGAAGATTCCTCGATATTTATGCAGTAAGTTTTCGTGAAATTTCCTTACGAATTATTTTTGTTAATTCCTCGGAATATAGATTTTGCCCCGGTATAATAGCTGATTTTTGGGCTGTTCTTTTAATTATTAAACCTCTTTTTTTTCGTTCGTATCGTAAAAATTTCGAAACCGTATTAAAAGTTTGGGGGTTGGTTTTTTTAGGATTTCGCATAATTGTATAATACCATTTTTGTTGTATTATAGCATTTGCATATTTCGTTTAGGAACCTTGGAATCATAGTCGCCTTTACGATTAAAAATATCCGCCTGGATGTTTTCTTTTTCCTTAATACAATGTATTTTAAAATTCAACCTTAATAAGAAAATTATTTAAGTTTTATGTCGTTTATTTAATTTTTATACCTTTATAAATCGGGTAAGGTTCTTATTATCAGAATAAATATCGAAAGGTTTTTTTAATTCCGTTAAAGAAAAGCTTTTATTTCTTAAAAGCGTTAATAATTGTCAACAGTTTTTTATCATAAATCGTGTATTTAAGTTCTATATCTTGGAATGCCTTTAAGTAGTAAGTTATTAAATATCATTTATCGTTATTTTTTAGTTATTTTAAGACGGTACTTAATACGTAATTTAAGGTATTTATTTTTAGGCGCTTTTTTTATTTACGTTAAATAGTCTTATTATAAGTTCATTAATAATTACGTCCTTTAAAATTTAGAATGCTTTTTTTATATCTTCTAGGAGCTTAAATTCTTTATTAACGTACTTTTTGGCAATTAGTTTCGTTAATAATTTAATTATATTTCCGTATCCCTTGATTAGGTTTCGTACGTAACTCGTAAATCCCAAAACTTGCCGGATATCAATAATGGTCTTTTTATTAAGGATAAGCTAATCCTTAACTGCTTTTATTTTAAAGCATTAAATTTAAATTTGACCGGGGTAAATATATATTCCAGAAAGTTTAACTTTTATATATACTATACGTTTTTAACTAGGTTAACTTGGATATTTGCCTTATCTAAGGTTTAGAGTACTTAAGCTACGTGCCGTTTATGCTCCTTTAGAGTTTCGGAGTAAATGAGAATGTCGTCGAGGTAGACGAATATAAACTTATTTAGATATTTTCGTAAAGTGGTTATAATCAGGCGTTGGAAACTGGCGGGAGCATTAATAAGTCCCATAGATATTATTCGGTATTCGTAAAGTTCATATATCGTTTTAAATACCGTTTTCCATTCTTTTCTTTGGGCCATTTTGATGCGGTAATAGCCGCTTCGAAGGTTAAACGTAATAAATTATTTAAATTTGTTAACGTTTTTTTTTAAAAAAAATATGTTTATAAGGGTTAGAAGGTATCCATTTTTGATCGTAATATCGTTTAGCTATTTATAATCGATTACTCTTTTAAAAATCAGATTTCCGGTTTCGTTAATCTTTTGCTTTTTGTTTTCGGTTTTTGGTATCATAAAGACGGGATATCTAGTAGGAGAATTAAAAGGTCGAATGTATCCTTTTTTTAGATTAAGTTAAATAATCTTTCATAAAACTTTTTACTTTTTAAGGTTTATGTAGTAAATTTTGTAAAGTTTACAGTGATATCCCTTTTTAATGGGTGTTCGGTAATCTTATTAATTATATGGTAGTAATTTATGATCTTTTTTATTTTTAAATAACTTTTTAAATCCGTGGTATTTAGGTAGTACCGTTCCTGCTTGGCTTGATATTTATACTTCCTTAATAATATAATAAACCTTTTATTCGTTCTTTTTAGGTGGCCTTCCTTTATCCCTTTAAGAAAATATCTGGTATTTCCAGTTAATATATGGATTATTGGTTTTAAGCTACAGCATTCCCAGGATATATTATATCTAGAGATGGCGTTAATATTTAACGAAATTCGTTTTTAATATTTTTAAATCCAAATTGAAAGTTTTTCAGTTTTTCGGAAAATTCGTCCGTTTTTATACTTGGATAGGTTTCCGTCCATTATACGTAACTTGTAAAACTTTAATTTGTATTTTTAAAGAACTTGATATTTTTCAGCCGCCGCGGGAGAAATAAAGTTGCTTTCGGCTTTTAAGTTAATTATGGCTTTAAACGTGCTGTTTTTATATTAAAAGGGAATTTCGACTTGGTTACGTAATCCCTTTATTACTTCGTATAAGGTTTTGTAGTTTAAGGCTTTTCGATGCCTTATTTTCGAAGGTTTTTAATATTTTTTAACTGATGATAATGTCCAGCCTGAAAAAGTCTCCATTCGCGTACCTTTCGAATAATGTATTTAATACATTAATCGTTTTTATATTTAAATTACGTTTTCTTACCATATTTATATTCGAAAATAACTGTTTTCTTTAGGCTTAATTCTTAATCTTGCATCCTTCGAGTTATAAGGTTAACAATATAGATTTCCGAAAAAGGTGTTCCAATATTTAGGAGTTCGTATTAAATGTAAAACATCAGGGAATAACACAAATATCTTTACGATATAGTTTTCTAACTTTATTTTAATTCGGAATATAAATAACGAAACTTAAAGTATTATAATTATCGAAAAGTCTCTATATATCGGCATTTGTTATCTGGTTTAGTAAATATTTTTTTATTTTATCCAGGTTAAAAGTTATTATCTTTTTTAGCTTTAAAATAAATAAGACAATCGTTAACGTAATAGGCGGTAAAATGTAATAATTTATGCAAGTTTTCTCGGAATCTGGTATACACCGTACATTCTGAGAGTTCGCAAAACTCCGGGAATAACTATCCGTGGATAATAACGTTAAGTCGGAACTAACTATTTTCGTTATATAATTCGTACCTTGGTACATCGAGATGGTAACGATATCCTAACTTTATGGTTATCCTGGAGGTCGTTTATCCGAAGTGATATTTATAAGCTTTAGCCTTAAAGTCCTAATAAATAGGATAATTTTTATACTTTGGAATATCGTTCTAGATATAAATAATAGTGGCAATAGTAAATTCTAGCTAAAAGAAAATCGAATTAACTTTTTTTTATTTTTTATTTTTTACCTTATTATCTTTTTTTTGTTTAACCGTTTTGGCATTTTTCTAAGCTTAAGGAATTCCTTCCTTTTTAAAATCCTTTTTGGCGGAAAAGTAATATTTACTTTTAAAATATCCCTTTTTGTTATAATTAGAAGATTTTATATCGGACTTATCTTTTTTAAGCTCTTTCGAAATAAAACTTACTTTCTTTTAAAACTTACCCTTATCCTTTTTAATTCGCCTATCATAACAGTTATCGTTATTTCGTTTGTTAATTCCTTTTTTTTCGAAGTACCGGTTAATAATATATCGGTTAACAATAATTACTTTATCGGTATACTTTTCGAACAATTCTGTCTTAAATACTATTTATATTTTATCCTTAACTTAAGGTTTTAAACCGTCGTAAAAGGGGTAAAATAATACGCTTTTTGGTATATTAAAAATTACGGCCAAACGGTTAAATTCCGTCGTATATTTCACACCTAGCTTGGTTTAATAAAGTAAATATGATCATTTTACCGCCTATTATTCCCTATTTAAATTTCTAAATATAATTTATATTTAATTTTCGATGTATCGATAATTAATAAAAATATAATTAATAATATCCGAAAGTTCTTCGGGGTAATTCTTTAAATAATCTTTTATAATTAATTCGAATTATAAAAAAACTCGTCCAATAAGCAATTAAAAAATAACCATCATGTTTTTAATAATCCTCCGTTAGAAAGTTTTAATAAAACTTAAAGTAAGTTTTAGCTTTAATAAAAAACCGTTTATATTTGTAATTCTATCGTAAAGCTTTAAGGTAATTAATTTATAACCCTAAATCTCCGACATTCCGTAATAACTGGAAAATAAGATAATAATTTCGCGGTACCGATTAAGGTCGAATAATAAGGGCGTTAAGGCTTTTTCTTCCATTTTTCGGGTAAATTAAGCCATTTTTTCTCTAGAAAAATAAGGTCTTTCCTTTTTATTCTTCTTTAAAACTTGGATTCTGCGTAATAAAATCTCCATTTTTTCCTCGGGGAAAAGCTCTTTCTCCCTTCCTTTTAAGCCCTAAAGTTCTTGGACCTTTAATTTTTCTTTCTCTTCCGAACTTCCCGCGACCTTAATAATATCTTTTAAAACCGGGGTTAAATATTAGGTCGAAGAAAAAAAAAGAATTTCTCTTATATTTAATTATAAAAGACATAATATTATTAATTAATTAAAAAGTGTTTTCGATAAAAAGTAAATTATTTAATCTAGCTATGAATTCCTTATTAACTTATAACGGAAATCGTATATATTATTTATTTTTTAAACGTCGTTTTATAATATCGTTTTTATTAAGTTTAAAAAAGCTTATACTCAACTAGGTTTGGAATTATCCGTCGGGTATTAATTAAGAAATTATTAAAATATAACGAACGTATTATATATCCACCTGGAAATATAAGCAATATCCGAAAAGAAATCTTAATTTGCAAGTAATAATAAAGCGAAAAATAATTTATTAAAAGTTTATTCGTTAAAAAAGTTTAAAAACCTTTTTTATAAAAAAGAAAAAATATTTTTGGTTATAAGCTTAGATTAATAGCTAAGGAGTGAAACTAAATAGGTGCTATTCACATAAAAAACCGATTCATTATATATCCTTTATTTTCAAAATAAGTGGGCCGTAGATCTATGTGATCTATATGATCTGATCAATCCATCAGATCACGTAAATCACGTCTAGTAGGCCAAGAACGCCCCTCTGGGGTTTAGCCGTGTTAGATCCACGCTAGGCCTCAAAGGTTGGTCTCCTCGACACAGTAACCTCGTTCCTGTAACAATTAAGTTTTATAATCCCGAAATACCTTACGCAAGCCAAGTTCGGATATACGATAAATTAAAATAACTTAATAGTTTTATTCGCATCGTAATATTTATTATCGCTTTTAAATTAAGTATAGATATTCCGAATAATAATTAGACAGTATTATAAAAAAATCGAAAGGCTTCTTTATAAAGAATTTATAATAAAAATTTAATCGAACCGTTTATAATTATAAACGATTTAATATAATTAATTATAAAAAAGTTATCTTATATATAATGTTTAAGGGTTTAATAAATATGAAATTAAATTATTTATTATAAACAGAATTAAAACACATTTAAGTTAGATATATATAAGAAGGCATTACTTATAAAATATAAATATCTTAATAAAGATTAACGTAACCGGTTTTAATAATAAACATAATAATACGTAATTTAATTTAAACGGTTTAAATTTAAAGGAAATAATTAGTAAAGTTTAATTATATCTTTCGATTAAAAAAATAAATTTCGTATTATTTATATATTTCCGAAATAAAATAATCTGGATTTACGGCACAAATCGAATATAAGGCTTTAATAATATACGTTATTTAACGGCGAATCTGTACGGAATGCGATTTTAACATTTTCTTTTTTTTTTAAAAAAAAAACAAAAATATTATATTAAAAAAGAACCGTAATAAATTTACTCTAGTTAAGTTATATTATAATTTATAGTCGTTTAATTCTTTCCATGTCACCGAATTTTCGAATCCGAAAAAACTTATATAAAAATAATTAAAAGTAAATTCGATAAAAGAAATCGCTTAAAAGATAATAGAATTTTAGTATAAATAACGAATAAACGAATTACATTTTATACGGTTATTTCCGTTTAACGGTAAAAAACTAAAAATAAATATTTATTTTTATTAAGTTTAAACGATTTTTGCTTAATACGTTTCCCATTAAGTTAAACTAAATTAAATGCTTTTATTTAATTCCGAATCTAATTAATTTATTTAAAACAGTTTCCGAATTTAATAAATAATAATATTACGAGTTTAAAAATTGCTTTTTTTATACTTTATTGAATTTACCAAGAAACCGCCCTTTTTATTTTATAAAAAATATGGGAAACCTTTTATAAATAACGAAATACGTTTAACTTAAATTAACGGTCCTACATCCCTATACCTTAAACTGATTTATATAAAGTGTATATTATTATTACGTTATAAGCTCGATAAATGTCGCAAAAGATTACAAGGCCGCCATAGACAGCGCGCGGTTTTAATTAAAGTTCATTTTATATAACTGTTTAATTTAAATTAATTATTAAAAATTCGATTATAAACTTAATTATTTAAATATTAATCCGGTATATAGCTTTACGTTTTCGTAATTCGAGGTTACGAATTCATTTATCGTAACGCCCGTATCGGTATACATAATTTGATATTTTAAATCATTTTAATTAAAATTTTATTTTATTTTTATTATTTATAACATCGGCTAAAAACTTATATTTCCTTAATGTTTCAGATTTGCCGCAACCGTTTTTATTACCGTATTTATATTTATATAATTCGTTTACTTTTATATAATTACCGATATCGCCAGTATTACTAAAAAATAAGAATATGTAATCGCACGTATAAATAATATATCGGAAAGTAAAGCTAACCTAATAATTGTTATCGAAATTATAAGGTTGCGCGTTAGAAATAACCGCTTTTTATCCGATAATAATAATAATCGCGATATTAAATAAAGAAATTCAAAAACGAAATCCGCTTTATTTTAATATAATAAATAACAAATAACACGTTCGGTTTCGAGGTAGGATTAGGGTTATTAATAAGGAAACTATATTAAAGGTTAAGGCGGATGTTTTAACTTTTCGCAGCTTTTAACGATATATTTTCGAATTCGTTAAAGTAAGGGATATTACAAATATATTTTGTTAACTTGTTTAAGCTTTTATTAAATAAACGTTACGATATGTTAAAACTTGAAATAAACGTTTTAATTTTTGGTGGCTTTTAACGGTATACATTTAAGTTCGTAAGACTAAACAACGTTATAAATACATTTAGTTCACTTATTTATATTTTTGCCAGATATAAACGTCGTTTTAAAATCTAAAACTATAACCTTTTTATACTGGGATAATTTAATTAAATAAAGAAATAACTAAGTAATGCGAGTAAATTATAACTTTTAAATTTTATTCTTTAATTTATAATACCCTGTTAATACTTTTTAATTTTACTTTTCGGTCCTCTGTTTCGAGCTTATCGTATTAACCTCTAAAATATATATATTTTTTCTAACTTTTAGGGTATTTTAATTCCGCTCGATTAATTGGCGTAAAGGATCAATGATACGGGCAAATAAATAATATGGCTAATCTTTAGCTAATATTAAGAAGGTCATTTTTTCTTATAAGTATAAATATTCCGACGTCTGTTTTTCTAAGTATTAACTTAAGATGTTTAAGATCTCGATTTTGTAATAAATCCGACGTTTTTATATTTTATCATTTTATTTTTCTATAACTCTAAATAATATCCTCTGGAATCGGTTTTTAATTATCTTTTCTGAGGTTTATTATGTACGTTGAATTCTTTTGGCTGGGCATTTGGGTAATTGCGGTATTTTTATGGTACCTAATTTAAGATTTTAATTAATACTTTCGGATTTCCGTCGTATATTTCGTTACGGCTTCAATAAAGATTTTGATAGTCATAAATCTATTCAGATAGGTAATTTTGCCGAGACTTTTAAAAACTTATTATTAATAGATACCTTAATATGTACCATAAGTTAAGGTTTACCGATATTTCTGGTTGGGGTTTTTAATTTTTCTCTAAGGTGCAAGATTTATAAAGGCACGGGATTTCGGTTACTTAGGATTAGGTTATTTGTTTTCGGCCCAATTAAAACAGCGGATGGATTTCGGAACTTTTTTATATCGGGATTTTATATATGTAAAAGAAAAGTCGGATATAATAAATAATTATTAAAGGTTTCGGCGTTAATACCAAATATATTACGATATTGATAAAGTTACTTTTTGGATTTAATAATTTAGTTATTATGAGTTTACGAATTAAAACGGATTTCCTTTCGTTTAATATTATAAAAATGATAATTAAATAATATATACCGTAAAAGATTTTGCGGTTTTATAATTCTATTTAGAATTACAAAATTATTATATTTTTGGTATTACTTATATTATGTAAGTTATTATTATTTAAGAACTTCTGAAAACGATTAACGGCTTAAGTTCTACGTCTTTTTAAATAAAATACGGTAAATAAATTTATAATGTAAAAAATGTTTCCGATCTTAAAGCTTTATTATTTAATAATTAGTAATTTCTAACTTGTTAACTTTACGATTATATTTTAATATAACGAAAAAGACGAATAATATTATATATTATTCTATAATTTCGTTTTCCAGTAGTAGAAATCAGCTTTAAATATTATTAATATATACAAATACCTTTTCTATTAATATTTATAAGTTATACATTTATAATCAAAATCCTTAAATATTTATATAAGTACGAATCCGATATTATTATACGTAAGATATACGTTAAGGATTATATAAAGGTAAGTAAACTACACTGTTATATATATATTAATAAATTCTGTTTATTACGTCCTTAAGGTAGTATAACTTTGTGAAATATATGTTTGAAACAATAATAAAATAATTTCTTAATTAACGTAAGTTTTAAAAGGATAATATATATAATTATAGAAAAGGTAAGGAAAATAACGCCGTAATTAATATAATTCCGATCGAACTTCAACCTGGTAATATTTATATTATTATATATATTTTAATCTTTCATTAAGTTCTGGTATTAGGTTAAAACCCGGTTATTATATTCCGTTTTATTAAAAGGTAATAATTCTATTATAATAATTATATAATACTAAGTATCATTATTAAAATACGTATAAATAATAAATTTAAGAATATAATAAGCTTACCGGTAATACTTTTAATTAATTTCAACGGTGAATAATAACATATGGTATAAAATATAATAAACGGGTGAGGTTGATATATTAAATAATATCCGGAAGGGATTATTAATATTACGAAAAAATATATAACATTTTATAATATACAAGAAAAGCTTATAAATAACTGCTAAACTATAAAGGAATCCGAAAGTAATATATATGATTAGAATTAATATTCATCCGGTTTTTAAAATTTTGTAATTATAAGTATATAAATAATTAGGTTTATATAGGTTATTAAATATCAACTTAAACGTTAACGTTATCTTTATTTACAACGAAATAACAACGAATGAAAAAGAATTAAGAAACATATATAAATTATATGAAATCTTTTTTTAATATATTATTTAATATGATTTATAAAATTCCTTCATTTAAATATACACTGAATATAATTATTATAATTATTTAATATATAATTAATACAAGATTAATATACGTTAAAGCCTTATTTTCAAGGCTTAGTTAAATACATAGGAAATCATTCCACGATATAATTTCTACGATAGATATTATACCGAAAATCTTCAAATACGATAACTTATTAATAGTTTTTATGGTTAGGATAAATTGTATACCTTAGTCCTATGAAGCCTTACTCTGACGCCGACTGTTAGGGCCCCGTAAGCACGTAATTTCTCGACTGATATCGGCTTAGGAGGCTTTTCTACGTAAATGGTAACAGGATTCGACCCTAATAAACTTTATGCCCGCTAGCTTTATTGTTCGGTAAGGTTAAATAATATAACTTTAAAGATATTAGGATTTACGCTGTAAACCTTAAAAATAAACCTTAAAAATAAATTTTAAAAATAAACCTTAATTATACATAAAAGGCTTTCTTAATCTTTATTAATTTTACGGTTTAATTATTTTCGTAATACTTTTTTAAGTTACTCATTTATTAAAATATTATATTACGTAATTCTGAATATATATTACCAGTATTTCGGAATAAAAGGCTTTTTATAAAAATTATCTTATTCCCGGTATATAATCATTATAAAATTACCGGACGAACTAAAGTTATCGATATTATTATCGATTTAGAAAATCTTTCTTAAATAAATTAATTTCGGTTTTAAATTTTCGGATACGTTTATTTCTCGAAAATAACGGTAATCGATCGTTAAAAGAAATTATACGTAAAAATATAGAAATTGTAGAAAAACTGTTAACGAAATTAGAAAGGAAAGATAATAATGAGCTTTAGAACGCCGAAGTTCTAATTTTGGAACAATGTAAGCTGGAAAATTACGAGCGATGGTTTGCCCGGCTGCTCCGGATTACGAAGAACTTCCAGAATTCGGACAAGAATCGACATAGATAGGAGCGGGATAAGGCAGTTTGCGACAGGGATAGGTTTAGTAAAGCCTAGGAATTAAGGTGGCAATCTATCACTTTATCCAATTTTCTCTATACGGTCACGTCTCCTCCAGGCAGAAATATATAATTAATATTATTTATTTTAATATAGCTTACCTTTATTGCGCATACCGCTTCATATTTTCTTATATTATAATACGTAAAACTTATTTATTTATATTATTTAATATTTAAAATGCTTTTAAAAGATATGTATTTACAGTTTCTATAGTATTATAAAATATAAACGATTTTAATAATAATATACTTTAAATATACCCGGTAAATCTTGAAGTTTTTATGACATATACTAAATCTATTAATAATATTGCAAAGAAATAACCTGAAGGACGGGAAATAAAATTCCAAATTAATAACAAATTAGAATTATTACTAAGATAACCGGCGATATAAAATGAATTACAGCCTTATCTTAATTACAGCAATTATATATTAGCTAAATAATATTAAACCGTCCCAAAGTTTCAGACATATTTTATAAAAAGTATAGATTATATATAACCAATTTTATATACCCGGTTTATATTATAAGGCTATATTAATATATGAAAAAACTAAAAAACTCTAAGTACCTTACGTTTTCGCGCTAAATTAGTTTATATTAACTAAGTGAACTTTACGATTAATAATAATTTTTAAAGTCGATAATATCCCGAAAGAGATATATTATAAACAAAACCTTTTATTTTCGGAAAATGTAGTATTTATATAAGCGTTAAATATTAATATTACCGTTGGAAATATTTCAAGGACCAATGTTTAATAAAATAGGGTTTACGTTATGGCGGATTATACGAACCTTATAAATTATTAAATTATAAATTTATTAATGACAACCGATTTATTATAACTTTTATAATTTAATGGAAAGGATATATAAACCTAATACTTTATAAAAGCCACGAAAGAAGGTTCAGAAATTTATAAACCGGATGAATTAATTAAGAAGTACATATCATGTAACCGTTTTATAAATGTTATAATTTACCGAATTATAAAAGTAATAAGTATATAAATTGCTTATAAAAACGCGGTAGAGGATATTTATATACGGTGCTAAAATATAGGGTATTATTATATAACCTGAATAAATATTTTTAAAGAAATTGAAAGCTGGATACAACATTTAAAACGAAAATAACTTTAAGTTTTATTAATAAAAATAAAGTTACTAATGCATAAATTATAAGAATTGTTAAAAGAATTAGGAATAAGGGCAGAAATTATAAAATATATCTAAAAGGGTTAATTAATAAGTTAGTTATATACGATGTATATAAATTAATACTGAATTATGCGATATATTTAATTAGAAATAAAAGGTTATTTTCAATATATTAATTTATTTTAATACGAAAGGTTTATATAACATTATTAATAATAGAACCTCTGACTTAAAGACCCTTAATTCAAACTATACGAAATAATAAATTATATTAATATTAATTTTAAATTCTTACATAAATTGTAATAAAATATCAAAATAGTAAAAGAGTAAAGATCTTATATGAACAGTTCGTTTTCGTTTAATAAATGTTGATTCTATTTACTTAACGACGATAAAAAAAATGTTAAATAATTTAAATTAATATCATATATCGAGTTATTTATAATTTATATTATAAGATTATAACTCTTCTTCGTATATAGGTTATTACGGTCGTCCGAAATGAAATTATCTTTAACAAATTTAATATTAAAAGTTACGTAAATAATTACGTTAAAGCTTTTTAAAAGTTAATTTTTATTTTTTAACGTCTTTAACTAGTTAAGCTTATTTTTATCGTTAATAATAAATACGATATCGTTAAAGTCGATATAATTAACCTTTATAACTTTCCGGCCCGTAGCCACAATATCTTCGGATTTTTAAATTTTCTTTGGCCCGAAATAGATGTTTTTTAATAATCTAAAAGTTACTAAACAAAAAGTATAAACGTTCGAAGGTTGCTGTAAAGAAATTTCGAATAATATGGCGCTTATTTTGCGAAAAAGTATAACGCGTATAGAATTTGCGTTAAAAAAATGCCGTATTTAATTAAAAATGAATCTCGGAAAAAAGATAATATTAACGTTATATATATTATTTTTCGATCGGCGGAGTTCGCCAGCAAGCTATAAGTTATAATGTTCGCTTTTTCGATTCAGTATCTTTTATGTTTCTCTTTTAAATTTTATAAAAGCTAGAGTTAATATTAAGATTAAGTTTTTAAGTATATGAATCGATATTATATAACGTAATATTTCATTAAAGTAAACTATTTTTTTAGTTATAATTATTTTAACCGGCTTAATAAGAAAACTAATAATATTGGTATTAGCCGTTTAATATGATTAACGTTGTTATAACGTATAGTATACGAAAAGTGTAAATAAACTTCAGCTTTTTTTAAAAAAAAAGGCGGTAATAATCTCGGAATTCTTTATCGACAGGAATTATATCGTTTAACGGTTAGTTATTATTAATAGTTACGTCGAAAAAGTCGTTGTTTTACGGAATATTATCCGTATTAAAAATGTAGCCGGCCTTATAACTAACCGATAAAAGAATTTGTCTTTAAAACGTTTTAATAAGGATTATATCATTTAGGAAGTAATATACATAAGTTATATTTTTAAATTAAAAAATGAAATACTTTCCAATCATCTGTTAAATTATTTATGTTCTTAAATAACATATTATTAATAAATAACGATATAAAACTTTCGTTGCATAAACCTTCATATATTAACGCATTATAATTAAAATTCTACGATATTTTCCTTATTTACTTAATACGATTAAGATATTTCGAAACTATATTATGTTCGATAATTTCGAACTTAACGATGGTTAACCGGGAATATATATATTTAATAAGCTGAGTATTCTAGATTTTCGAAGAAGAGATTTTCGATTAATTTATTTATGATAATTCCGAATATATTAAATACTTTCTTTACGAATAGTCCGTATCAGTTACGGAATATTTACAAGAATAACGTAAATATATAAGTATTGCATATATAAACAATAAAAGGTTCGAATAAGTAGAACTTCGCTAATTTCTAATATAATTACGTTATTTTATTTAAGAATTAATAATCCGGTTTTAAGGTTGTTTACGTTATATGGGCCCCGGCGACATTTTTAAATTAATAAATAAGTATAAGTATAACTAGGAAGTTTATCTATATATAGACCAAGGTAAGAACGGGAAGAAATTACCGCTTTTCATCATATGGGTTACTTATTTCAGTTTAACTAACCTCTATTTTCTCAATATAATTAGTTATTTTATAATTTTTATGCATAACATAAAAACGATCCTAAGACCGATAAAACTATTCTCTTTTAAAATTACATAGTTTCTAAAAGCTTTTCGATAAACGTTAAAGGTACCGTCGATGGTGCCCTCGTTTTAATTAATTATATTTAGTAAAATCGAACGGCGTTTATTATACTGCAAATGCTTTAATTTAAAAACATATAAGAATTTTTACTTATTTCGTTTATAAAGCGTATTAATAAAAATAAGGAATAAATTGCGGATAATGTTAATTATGAATTAACGGAAAGTATTTAGTAGTAATAAAGATTATTATAATGTTTTATAAAACTATTTTATTTTGTAATATTAATTAAAATGAAATTTAAATTATTTTAACCGTTTTTTAAAGATACGGTTATAATAACGGATAAAGGAGGTAATAATGATCCGCATAATAGAATCGTATTAATGTGTTATATTACGAATATGGTTTTAAATATTAAAGTTATCGTATTAAAGTACGGTATTATTATATTATATCTGGCTGTAAAGTTTAACTTATTTTGATTAAAACTGTATTATTATGAAAAAGGTAACGGGGTTATTTTTGTTATCTTTAATAATTAGGTAACGTTTTAATTTAACGTAAAATAATTTTCGTAAATACTTAATCTTTTTAATATATTGATTTTATTTCGTAATAAATCCGAAGTTAACAAAACTCTACTTAATAAATAGAGCAAACAATTACCGTTAATCTTGGAAACGATTTTAATTATAATAATTAAGATTATAAGTAAAAGATATGTAAAAACGTCCGGATCGTTATTATTACGAAACTGTTTCGTTTTCCGCTTTACGTTATATGATTACCATTTTCTTTTAGGTATATAATTACCTGGTTTAAAAGTTTAAATTAATTACAAGTTAACGTATTTATGGACCGTTAACTTTCGTTTAAAGTAGTATGGGTTATTTTAATATCGAATACTAAAACTTCCCGCAGGTGGCAGAATTTAGATTCTTTTTGCGAGAGTTATAAGTTCTCCGTATAACGTATTATGGTATTTGTTTATAACGGGGTTTGAATTAGTAGAAGTAATAAATTTCTATTAACTCTTATATATCAATGGTTTATTACGTATTCGTTCATTTTTAATACGTTAATTAACCGGTTAATCTGGATAATCGAATTAGAAGTTTAATTTAATTTTTAGTGAAGAATTTAGTTACGCATAATGTTTTTAAACGTTAAATTAGTTGTTTAATATTATTATCAGAAATTAGTTATACGCTGACGTATATTTTGTTTTAAAGGCTTAGCTTAATAGAATTAAGAGAATTCGGATTCGTCGTATTTGAAAAAGGGACAGATGATACGACGTATTCGGGCTATAGTTAATAAACGCGCTAGTATTTAGGAATAGCAAAAGGGTTTTGATTAAGACCAGGATGATATTAATTATAAGCTATGATAAAGGAATTTGTATAGACGTTTATATAATTACAGGAAACGTTTTGTTATTAAGTTATTATAGATTTTCATTTTTTAAAGAATAAAATGTATAAAATAAACCTCTTTTTCAGATAACTATAATTCAGGCCTCGTTGGCTCGTTACGGGGATTTGGGGTTTAATTGTTTGATTTTTAGCGTTATGGAGTAGTACTTGAGTGACTTCGAAGAAAATAGAGAACGAGCCAGCGAGGCCTAAGCTAGCTGAGGTAGGAGATTATTAGGATCATTTTAGAAAGTACTAATTTAAAGAACTATTAGGATTATTCTTAAATATAATAATATAAATTTATATTAAGGTATAATAAAATACATGCTACGTATTTTATAATTTGAAAATATCAGATTATAATACAACTTAGTTATTTGAATCATTTTTAATAATTTATTATATTAAACATAATTATCGTATACTATTAGTGTAACGGCTGATCGGTTTAACAAACTATTAAATCTAGTCGTACGGTTTAAGTTCGTAGTAATATTGTAAAAGACTGAGTAATAAAGTATGCGATAGTTACGTTTAATAATAGCAGATTATTACACGTCATTAAGGTAACTAAGTTATATTATAAGCTGATATATTACTTAAACTATAGAAACGAAAGTATATATTATAAGTTGGATTCCTTTAAATCTGAAAGATTGTTTTGGATCCGTTTATATTTAATTATACGGAATTCGTATGGATCCGAGGAATCTTTTTAAACTCATACTATACCGATCCGTTTGAATCTGTGAAGTTTATCCAGATTATATTACCTAGCCTTTTTAGGGTTTACTTAATTTTTAATATTATCCTAATCGTATGTGTAATTTAATAAAATCTTAATTCGTAATACTATTTTCCCTTTTATAATCCATACCCTTAAAGATATTCAATTTTAGTAAATTCTTTTTTTCTTTTACTTAGGCTATTTATTTTACCCAAAGAAAATAATTAACCAACGAAACCGTCTATATTAGAAGGCGAGGCGAAAAACCTAACTTTCAACGTTTCTAACTTTAGTTTCGCCGTTATATCCTAGTCTTTATACTTTAAACATAAGGAAAAGTAGGTAGTAATAAAGAAAGTGATTCGTTACAAAGATTATATTTTTAGAAAACGAAGTTGCGATAATTTAGGTATCTCGATTAACCTTTTGCGTAATATTTCCAAAAAAGCAAAGAAAGAAATATTCGTGTAAGATAATAAAGAAGCCCTTAAGAAAGAACGTTTTTTATGATCTTAAAAAAACCACAGTTTCTAAACGTATAGGCGAAAATATCGTTACTCTTTAACAATTACGTTAATAATGAAAGTTGTTTCGTTTTAAAGGCATTAAAAATAATTAAATACTAGTTAAAATTATTAAACAAGTTAAAAAATCAGGAAAATGTTAAAGTAAAAGCCGTTACGTACGCCGTTTAGGCTGTTAAAATAGCTGGCTAATCTCGTTTTAGGATTATTAATTAATCCGTTCCAGCGAACCCGGATTATGAAATTACTTTAAATAATTTCGTTATTTTTAGTAAACAGATGTTAAAAGGCGTTAAACGTTTATAAGATTTTTAGCGGGTTTCCATATGTTTCCGAAATCTGGATAATGTTTTTATTTGACCAGGTATTCGATAGGCCCATCCTTTTTACGTATGTCTAGGATTTCCTTGATTTCGGACGGTAATACTTCTTTTTTTACTTTTTTTATACTTTACATAATTTTAATAATATTTGTTACTAACTCGAGCAACAAAATATTAAAACCTGAACAAATTCTAATGTACTGTAACGGCTGGTCTTCTTAACCAACTATTAAACCTAGTCATACGGTTTATGTTAGCAGCAGTATCGTAGGAAACTAAGTAATGAGATATACGATAGTTGCGTTTAGTAATAACAAATTATTAAAGGTAATTTAGGTAACCAACTTGTGTTATAACCTGGTTAGCTATTTAAATTATCGAAGTAATAAGCGTATAAATCTTCTTCTTAGCTTAATTATAATTTGTTAATTAAACGTTTTCGAACTCTTTTAGCTGTTTACTTCCTTGGATTAGTTAGACATATTATTAAACGCAGGTTTTAATAAATATTATCGAGCTTATTAAGCCGGTTACGCAATTTCTTAACAGATAATCGGGGTTTTTAAAAACGTCCGACTGTCGCTATATACGCTGAATTAGCTAACCTATAATATGATTTTCGCTTTCTAGAATCTTTACTGTTGAAAATTATTTATCGCATATTTTAATAAATTCCTCCCTTTTTTTTTCTTTACAACGTCCCACACCACTGAGTGGCCCGAACCATTGAACGAACCAATAATCTTAACATTTTAAACTGTTAACTTTATTTATATATTACTTTATATTAATAATATAAAATGTTTCATAAAAGAAATTAAAATATACTTAACCCTTTAAATAACAAACAAAACCCGAATTTAGTTTTAAAAAGTTACATTCTATATCTAACGTTATTAAAATAACTTTAAAAGCCCGATATTCTAATCGATACGCCCGAACCGATATTGTCCTTAATTCGCGAAAATTAACGCCGACCGAAAAGAAAAACCGACCATCGAACAAACTTTTAAGTTAAATACGGAAGTGTTTCTTATCCGGCTTTAATATGTTAAAATATAGTGAATTTATTATTAACTTAATACTTTATAAAACGCGGTAGGATTAATTAACCATAGAAATTTATTAAATCGCAAAAAAACCTTAAACCAGTTTAAGTTAAAAAATCGATTTTTAAAAAATAGTATGTAAAAATTAAAAATACTTCGCAAATAGTTGGAATTCGTTCGGGTTAAAATCGTAAAATACCATATCATAAAAAAGCATATTTATAATTTTAACAAAACGAACTTTTTAATAAAAGTTTTAATAATATCCGGTATAATAATGACAAATACTAATGAACGTAAAGATCTTAATGTTACGGCTGCACCATACCGCTAAACCACCAGGGCAAAAGATCGGTGGAATGATCGCAATCGTGTCAATCATCCTGGTGCTTACAGCCGTATAAATGTCCTGGAGCTGTACGGTACCCCCGAACCGTAACACTTAAATAAGTTTAAGCAAGAAATCGATAATAAGTTATAATTGTATCAGTTATTAATGTATAAGGTTAAGCTTTTTCGTTTTTCATTATTCTAACGGTAAAAACGTACCTTAAGTTTTAATATCGTAATAGTTTATTATTAATAGATAAAAAGGTTAATATTAATTAAAATAATTATATTACAGACGAATTGATTTTAAAGTAATTTAACATTTTAACAAATATATTTAACCGCGTACGAAAGGAACGAAGCGTTTTTTTAATCCTTAACGGCTATAAAAACTATTATTCGATAGAATTTCAAGAAGATTATACGAATAACGATATTATTACGTTTTATAGACTTTCTTATTTTGTTTTGTCAGCTTTAAGCTTTCGAGGTTCTGAATTGGGACGGAATGATTTGGTCCTGATCAGTGTATAATTAAAGAGAGTGTCGCGATTAAACCCGCGGTTTAAGAGATAATAAAGATAACGCAAAATGTATTATATGGTGTAAAATCTATGTGTGAAGCGATAATAGATCTTTCATATTTTTAAGGTTCCGCTTAACGAAAAATGAACTATTAAAAATATATAATTGGTAATGATTAATCAATCGGCGAAGCTATATACCCGGCTTTATACCTTGTATCATTTTAACTGTTTCGAAATAAAATCGTTTTCGATTTATCATAAAAAATAAATGATAATGTAATTAATCCTAAACGTTGCAAATAAAACAAAATATATGAAATGTATTAGTTAGTTTAATTAACACTTACGCGCTCTGTCTTTTATCTTTCTTAACTTCGGAGTTCTTTTTCGACATTTCGCTAGCTTGTTCCGTTATTTAGCTCTTTTCTTTTATCTTTTTAAGTTTTATCCTCTTTTATCTCTTAAACGATCGAATACTTATATTTAACTTAATTAGGTTAACCTTACGAAAAATATAGGTTAAGTTATTTTTTAACAGTCTGCTATATATCCTTTAATCATTTATACGGTATATTATAACAATTTTCTGTTATTATTTAAACTTTTTAATTATTAAAGGGTAATTATAATCTATATTGTGGCTTAAATAATAACTTTTTAAAAACCGACCCGGATCAAGTAATTTAGGGAATAAAAGAAAGAGGCATAGATGCTTTAAAAGTTTGGTGTGGGTGATTAGTATGTATATAAGGTTAAAGGGTAAAGGATTTGATAGTCGACGTCTTGGGTAACGGGTTACTAATCTTTCTAGTCGGTTTGTTTGTCGATCGTGGTCTTTTACCTTCCATATAATAAGGTAACTAGTCAAACTTTAGATCGTCTTCTTCTTTGAATAATAAAAACAAGGATCTTCTAAGAAATAATCTTATAAACTTTTTAATTTATTATTATCTACGTTTAAATTTAAATACCTTTAACTATGTTAGTTATTTTGACATTTATAATATTTTCGCCTTATTTAATTAATTCGGTTAGATTTTTATATCCTTATTTTAAAAGGTTACGAATAATAATATAAAATATATAAACCATCTAACGTACCACATAAGCGAGCTGGACATGTAAGCGAGTTGGACACTTTTTTTAACATTTTAATTAATTAACTTTATTTCTTTATTTTTTAACAACCACGATATAAAACGGTTTACAAAAGTATCTAAAATAAACCTAGCCGTTTAAGCGAAAAGAATAACTTAAACCTTCGTTATAAATAACTTAATTCTATTTATAAAGTTTTACCTTTTACTTTAAAAATATAATATTATAGTAAATGTTCCCGAATCAATACCACCTTTAATTTACGAAAACTAACGCTGCCCGAAAAAAAATTTATCATCGAACGGATCTTTAATTTAAATATGTAAGCCTTTTTTATCCCGGTTTAATGCGTTAAAGATATAGCGAATTTCTTATTTACTTAACACGTTACGATACGTATCGGAGTTAACTGGGCGTTGAACTTTGTTAAACGGTAAAAAAGTTTAAAACGCGTTTAAATCGAAAGATCGATTATTTAAAGGTATTATACGAAGATCTAAAGGTAGTTTATAAATAGTTCGAATTTATTCGAGTTATAATCGCAAAAATACTGTATCGTAAAAAAGGATATTTATAACTTCGATAAAATAAGCTTTTGAATATCGCTTTTGATAACATCCGGCATAGTAATTATAAGCGCTAAAAACGTGGAAAATTTAAACAGGCATAATAAAGGAATCGGAAATTGGGTATAACTATTTATGTTATTAACTCGTAAGATTAACCTTTGCTTCCATTTATTATTTTGGCGAGAAAAACCTACTTTGGTTTTTTAATATCGAAAATGCTTATTATTACTCGATTAAAAGTTCGGTACACGTTATAATAGTTAAATGATAAACGAATTAGGGTTAAAAAGGATTTAATATATTAATAAGTATATACGAACGCGTACGAAAGAATGGAAACGTTTTTTTATCTTCAACGGCTCCGAAAAGTATCATTTGATCGAATTCGAACAATATTACTCGAATAACGGCATTATTATATTTTATCTGCCTGCTTATTTTTCCTATCGGCTTTAACTTTTCGACGTATCCTACTTTTTTATTTCAAAACGTACTTATTCGTTATATATCGAAAGTTTAATATGACGTTACTATATTTATATCGCAAAAGAAATTCGTTTTCGGTTTTTACGACGTATTTAAAGTTAGTATAAGGTCCGATAATATTAAATCATGGTTTTAAAAAGCTGGATTTGTTTTATTCGAACTTAATAGCGATTTATCTGATTTAGAAATTCCTCTAGTTATGCTTATACCGACCGTTTTTCCGCTTACTTTTGCTGGTTTTATTTTCCGGTCCGCAGAGACTGTTAAAAATATCCGTAAAATAACAAAATAAGAATCTTATTTATAAAAAAGAATTAAAACTTATTAAGGGATTTCGTTAACAAAAATAATCAAGTCGGCTAGTTATATAACTAAAGGTTATATGTCACATTTATTTAAAGTCACTTTTTTTCAAAAAGAAAGCGTTTAATTACGCGAAACGAATTATATTTTAAGCAAACGTTAAAGGACCAAAAATAAATGTCTTCAAAAAGGAGGAATATTTATTATACAAAAAGGGTAAGCTTTCCTAGCGGAAAAAGAAAAAGGTGGTGAAAAAATGCAACCAATAACGGCTAAAGGTAGATATTGTAAAACGGTTAAAACGAAGGAACGGAAATTTGACGTTTGGGGCAGGCCCGGGCATAATGCGCGTATTTATAAAAAAGCTGTAAATACGTTTAACGAAAGAATTTCCGATTAAATTTTATTAATTTAATATATTATAGTTACTTAATTTAGGTTTGTTGTTAAGGAGTGCCAAGAAGTGTCCAGCTCGCTTATTTAGCACGTTATAAATTGCAAATATAATATTTAAATCAAGTCAGTACTTTTGTAATTTTTATATAAGTAGGGCAATCATTAAGCTTTAACTGTATCCAAGCCTTTCGGTATAATTATAATAATAACTAAATACGGTTAATCGTAACGTAAGTATTAAATATTAACACGTAACGTTTTAATCGAATATGTAATATATTAATCAGTAATCTTTAGATTTTGCGTCCATATAAAATATGATAGAAATAAAAAAAGCAATAAAATAGAGGTATTCTAGGTTCCTAAATTTAATTAATTCTGTAAATTCGTTAGGGATAAATCGGGTTTAACGTACCCCAGAACCGAGCTGGACATTCTTTTTAATATTTTAATTATTTAATTTTAATTTTCATTTTCTAATAAATATAATATGGAATCATTTATAGAAGTCTGTATAATAAATTTAACCTTTTAGGCGAAAGAAATAACGCAAAGTTTAATTCTGAATAATTTAATTTTATTGATAAAACTTTACGTTTTACTTTAAAAACTGGATATTATAACAAATATACCCGAACCGATATTATCTATAATTTGCGAGAACTTATGCGGACCGAAAAGAAATCTATTGTTAAATAAATCCTGAATTTAAATACGTAAACGTTTTTTATTTAACTTTAATACGTTGTAAATATAGCGACTTTATTACTTATTTAATGCGTTATGATATATATGGGAATTAATTAAGTATCGAACTTTATTAAACGGTAAAAAAAGCTTAAAACGCGTTTAAATCGGGAAATAGATTTTTAAAAAGTATTATATAAAAGTTTAAAGGTATTTCGTAAATAGTTCGAACTTATTTAAGTTATAATTACAAAATACAGTATCGGAAAAAGAATATTTATAATTTCAGCGAAATGGACGTTTTATTAAAACTTTTAATAATATCCGATATAATAAGTATAAACGTCAAAAAACATAAAAAGTTTAAGTGAACGTAATAAAAGAAATGGGGAATAAATCATAATTATTTAAGTTTCTAATTTACAAAATTAGGTTTACCGTTATTTCCTATCTTAACGAAGAAAATATATTTTGATCTTTAATATTAAAAATATTTAGTATTATTTAATTAAGGGTTTAGTATAAATTCTAAAACTTAAACAATAAACGAATTAACTTCAAAATAAATTTAATTTATTAATAAATATATACGATCGCCTACCAAAGAATTAAAACGTCTTTTTATTCCCGACGGTTATAAAAATTATTATTTAACCGAATTCGAAAGATATTACACGCATAATGGCATTATTATACTTTATATAGTTACTTATTCTTTTCATCGGCTTTAACCTTTCGATATAAACTTTTTTAAAAATACGTTTATTTATTATATATCGAAAATTTAATACGGCGTTATTATATATATATCGCGAAAAACAAATCCTTTTTCGACTTTTACGATATATTTAAAGCTCCCATAATATTCTATAATATTGAATCCGGCTTTTAAAAAATTAAGCCTACTTTATTTAATCTTAATAACGTTATATTCAACTTAAAAGCCCTTTTAATTATAGTTATACGGACCGATTTTCGGCTTATTCTTATTAATTCTATTTCCCCGCCCGCGAAAACCTTTAAAAATATGAATAAAACAATAAAATAAAATTACTATTTATAATGAAAATGAAAGATTATTAAGGTAATTCGTTAACTATAATAATCAAGTCGGTTAGTTATATAATTAATCGCTATATGTTACTTTTACATAAACCCGCTTTTTAAGGAAATATCCAATTGCGTAAAACGAATTATATCTTAAGTAAACGTCGGAAAACTAAAAACAAACATTTTTAAAAAGGAAGAACACTTATTATATAAAAGAAATAAGCTTTCCTAGCGGAAAAAAAGGGGATAATAAAGAATTGCAACTAATAACGGCTAACGGTAATCATCGTACAAATGTTACATCGAAAAAAGGGAAATGTAGCATTTATAGTAAGCTCGGATATAATATGCGTATTTATAACAAAGTTATAAATACGTTTAACGAAAAGAAATTCGATTAAACCTTTTTAATCTAATATATTATAGTTGCCTAATTTAAGTTTGTTATCACGGAGTGCCAAAAAGTGCCCAGCTCACTTGTATGTTCAGCTCGCTTGTGTGGCAAGTTAACCGCTGAAAAGTATTCTGCCAGCTTCAGTAATAACGGCCGAAACATTTTAGGGAATATTTAAGGCGATCAATTATATAAGGGTATTAATATATTAAAAACGTAGATAAGTACGGTTTATTAAAATTATAAATATTTGCCATAAAGAATTACTCCGCAATTATTGCACTTTTTACTGGTTTAATAAAAAGACAAGGTAATATCTTTCCATAAACGTTTGCCGTTTTAAATAAATAGATACATAGAGATAGCTTAATTAAAGCGAAGTCTCGGGGTAACCTATGAAATAAGATAAAAAGTGGAACTATTATTATGTATCTTACGGAATAGTTATATTATGTCTTCTTTTCCCTATATTTGTATGTTAACAATTTAGCCGAGTTCTTTTAAATTCGACGTATTTAACTTTTTAAGGTTTTTATATTTATTCTAATTTATACGTCTTTTAAACGATAATGACGGAATTAAAAATAAACTAGTTAAAGTATTAACGCAAAATATAATTATAATTTATAGCTTAAGAAATTAAATATTAAATAGGTATAATACGTAATATGTAAATATGTATAAATATATTAAGATGTATAAGTATATAAATATTCAAATCTTAAAATCAAACTTGTATAAATGTATAAAGTCGTTAGAAATTAAGACCGATTTATATATAAAACTGATTAAGTAAAACGGAGTTAATATATTATCTTTTAGATTAAAAAGATATGTGTTGAAAGAAGTCTAGAAAATTCCGTCTGATATTATATAAGAAAATGTCGTTGCCGTTAAGTATTTTAATTAATTATTTGCACTCATATTTTTTTATCTTTTTATTATTATATTAACTTCTTTTTTTCGGTTGTATTTTCTAAATAATATAAGACTTTAGTATATGCTTATTTATTCTTAAAGTATTTAATTAATCTTATTATCATAAGTTCGCGTTAATCGTTAAATGCTGACAGTACCGTAAGTTTGCGTAAAGGTGCAGACTTTATCGAATTAATTAATCTAACAAAAAATGAGTTATTAAAAGATTAGCCGGTTTAGGTTATAAAAAATCTGGTAATGTTTTACCTATTTCTTCCTGTATTAATCGGAATCTCCGTAATTCTATAAGATTTCCGCCATTCGCCGTACCAATTTAATAACTTCCAGTTCGTTACTGTTTTCTAAATGTTTAACCAGACGTGTCTATAAGGCTTTAATTATTAATTAAAATACTAAACCTTCATATAACCTTAATAATATTCGTAAACCTTGAAGTCCTATACATTATTAAGCGCTTATTTATAACTTGAGTTTTACCTTTTAATATAAGTATCGTAATGCTGCGGCCTTTTAGAATTATTTACCTTTTAAAACCTTTATTATAAATAATCTATTACTAAAGGTACCGTACTTATTACCATCGAATATTATGCCATCAATCGAGTTATTAACTCCGAGGCCGGATCTATTCATAAATATTATTAATTAACGATTAACTAATTATAGTTTAATATTTTGGCTTTTTATATGCCTATTAATTCTCAACCTTATACCATAATCTTGTCTTTAACTTTATTAATTTTAGCAGGAGTTCCGGTTACTAATCGGTTATCCGGCCTATTGTTTAATTTAAGTTTTCTTAACTTCCTACAATCGAACTTGCTAATAAAAACGTAAGAACTAAATTTTAGACTGATTATAACGGTATCCGACGTATAATAATAAAACATTTTCAGGTACGTATTACACTTATCTAGTACTTATCCTAAGAAAGGTATAGGAATTAAATATAAATATTCGGAATTATGATAATTAGCTTTATTGGTAACCTTATTAAAAGTCGGTATTATAAATCACAAATTATCAAAAAGAACTTTTAAGCTATAACGGATATTGAATTTGATATTATTATTATACCAAGTAATTAAAAGAAAGGCCTTTATTATATTTTGTATACGTCGAAATTATCTGAAGTGAACTTATAAATTCGTTTATAAACTTATGATCCAAAAGTCTTCGATATATTACTAATTTATTTATTCAAGTACTTAAAGTACCTAACTTAATTTCATATAAATTATGCGAATAACCATATAAAGGCTCTAAACAACTTAATTAATGTTATATGCTTTTATTTCTAAGTATTAATGAATCTTTATATTTTAAAAAAGGGCTTACGGTAATTATATCGGGTTTATATAAAATTATAAGTATATATTCCGGGATAATTTGTTTAATTATTCAAAGATTAAATACTTGCAATCTTTTAAGGTAAGAAAAATATCCGTTTAAAAGTTTATTTAATTACTAAAGCATTTAACAAAGGTCGACTTTATTTAATAATTAAAAAGCATATTTTTAATTTCCGGTACTTAATTTAAACCCTGTTCCTGAAGTTTAAAGGTATTAATCAATTATAAAAAAGCATAAATATTAGATAAAATAATTATAGGTAAAATGGTACAGAATCGAAAAGAGCTTTCTATATTTAATCTCTTTTAACTAATCGCATTAATCTTTTCCGTTAATGTAATTAATCCGCTTCCGGTATCTCACTATCGTCTATAATTATACAACATTTTAATCGACCATTAAATATTTATACTTTAATATTAGTTTTCGTAAACCTTAACAATTTAAGCTGCTAATCTTTAAATAGCTCCAGTTTTATAATATTTAAGATATTTAAGATAATATGGTTCAGTTAATTTAAAAGTAACCTTATCTAATCCTTTTTTTATAAATTGATTAACTCCTAATCTCCTTTTTATCCTTTATAAATTACTTTAATTTATTAACAAAAGAATTCCCTTATAATTTCGGTCCATTAATTTCTTTCAAATAATAAATACCTCGACCATTAATTCTATTAATTATGTATGCTTTAATGTCGCGGTAATTTAATTTTCCGGCCTTAGATATATTAATATTTCTTAATATATCGTATAAAAGTACTTGGTTATTTATTTATAATGGTTTATTGTTTATTTTACTTTTATTTCTTTCATTTATAAATTTAGCAACGTTACGTTTTTAATCGTTAATTACTTTAATAACCTTAGCTATATTTTCGGCCTTTGTTTTTAATAATCGAATCTTTTGTATAGTTAAACCTCCCTTTAAAGTATCAAGATCTTAATTTATAATACGCCGAATCGGTAACAATATTTCGATCGCTAGGATTACTTTTTAACCGTACAGCAATTCGTAAAGATTAAAACCATAGCTTTTGCCGGTTGTGTTGTTGACGAAGATTATTTTCGGCAAAAACTTAACCCATTTTTTGCTAGTATCATTCATTACTTTTATTAAGCTTTTAACGATTGCGACATATCCTTTTTCGAGTAAGTTTTATCGCTAGGCAATATACGTAACTTTAACCTTCCTTTAAACTTTAAAAATATTGCAAATTTTAATAACTTCGCTCTTATTCTTAAAGCTTTCGTTTATCGTAATCTTAATTAAAATACTATATTAATAAAAATATATTTATTTAAAAGGTTTTTAATTATAACCGATATAATTAAACGTAAAGCTTTTAATCTTTAAATAACTGAATAATTCGCATTTAATTTCGATAATAACTTTATATGTATTATCACTCGGCATAAATTATATATTAATTACCTGAGCAACAACTATGTTAATGCGTTATAAAAAGCGGTGCCTTTCTTTAAAACGTTAATTAACGGCTGTTTAACATTTTAAATACCTGAATACTAATTCTCGAATTTCTTCATATATTCCGCGTTAATAATGAATAGTTATTAGAAGCTAATAAGTGAAATGTTGTCTTTTATAACCATAATTCTTATAACATTATTTATTTATCTCGTATTACTTTTCCTAGTTATTAATTACGTTACGGATATCGTATTATTTATTTACCTGACTTTAAAAAATCTCGTTTTAAATAAAATAATTTAGAAATTTTATTTTGAAAAGCATTCTTTTTTTTCGGGATGTTTTATAATCGATTAAAAAGACTTAATATCGTTAGAAATCTCGCGTACTTTTATAACCTTTTAAATTAATTTCAAATAAAAGGTCCTTATTTTTAACCCGGTATAATACGTATTATAATTATATGAATTAAAATAAGACTAAGCCAAATAACGTTTAAGCAAATATGAATAAAATTATCGACTTTCTTTTCTTATTAATTATCCGACGCGTTAAAACTTTTAAATAACCTTTTTAAAAATCCGTCGGCGGTCATATTTCTTTTACTCAGTATCTGCTTAGCTTTAAAATTAAATATCTTTTTTATATAACCTAACGGATAGAAAACGTTTTAAATAAGGAACGTATGAAGTTATTAACATGGGTTATTAAGATCTTCTAATTTATAATTAAAAGTAATATTTTACTTTTTGTTTTTTTTAAAATAAAGAAATAAAGAATTTAATTAATAAGTTAAAACGTTATATATAACCTTCTTTGATTCAACTTTTAAAATATTTATATATTACTTTTAATTCCGTTTCGTTAATTTTATAAATCATAAAAGATTTAATTAATACTTTTTAAAAACAATTATCTTATAATTCTATTAGCTTTATTTTAGTAATTTCGTTTTAAACCTTTTTTAAAATAACTATTTATATTTATAATATTATATAAGTTAATTATTTATTTCGCATTACTTTACTTTAATAATCATAATAGTACGGGGTATTTCTTTATAATACTTTTAACTTTTCTTTACAAGTAATAAACGTTTTATCCTATTCTTAAATTTATATACATTATTACCTTTAATTAAATATTAATATCTTTTTATTTTCTGTTTATGTATCGAAAATATATAAAGTAAATATTATATACATAATTATTAAATTAATCAAAAGATAATTATAAATATATACACTACTTCTTAAAATGTATATCATAATTTATAATTTAAATATATGTTTAAGTATTACTTTTTAACGCATCTTTTTAATAAATGTTTTAAATTAATGAACTTAAAAGTAATATATGTATTATCGAATGTAAATATTTAAATTCTACGTTTTTAATAATATAACGTTTTCTGAGTTTTCTAATATTTTAAGTGAATTAATTATATAAAACATAATATATTTATTCTCCGTTGTTCCATCTTTTATAAATGCTATCAATTAATATTTTTGAATTTATATGTATAAAATAATAACGTTTTTTCGGTATTTACTATCGGATTTAAAACTCTCCTTATAATCATTTATTAGGTTTTCGAAGTTTTATTATTTTACGATTTTTTAAAAGTAATCTTTACGTTTTAAACTACTTTAATATTTTTATATATTATTAATTTCGATAATTAAAAACCTATAATTATTTAGAGAACTCTTTAATTCGTGAAATTAACTTTTAAGTAAAAAAGCTGATATTTAAAGCCCTTTTTTATGAATATATTTTAATTTGCAATCTTCTTATTTTATTTATTCGATTTAAACATATGTATTATATTACTTTCATTTCTTAAATTTTTATTTAATTTCTTTTTAAATCTGTGATAGTTTATCCAATTCTTTTATAAAGGGTAAGCGAATGTTTAAATTATTGATTATCTTTTAATATATCTTTATAATTATTGAAAAATCTCTTTTCTTTTAATTATATTATCCGAAATAATGTATAAAGGGTTTAATAAAGTAGGTCTCTCTTTTTATTTAAATATTTATTATCGTAATAACGTCGATAATATTTTATAACGCGTACTTTCGTAATGGTCTATAATATCTGTTACGTTTATAAATCGATATAATTTATTATAAAAATTAATTCTTTGTTATATAGTCGCGTAACTTGGCTTTTATATATTATTATTTTCCGCCTATATTTAAAATAAAAAGTACGTTTATAATAAATAATATAAAGCTTTCCGTATCAGTTTAATTACTTTAGTAATAAAATGTTATTTTAATCCTAAGACCTTTAAATTTATAGCTTTACTTTTAATTATTCGTATCGTTCTTATTATGTTCGTTAAATACGAAGAAATCATTTATTTTATATAAAGCATTTTATCCGTTGTATTTTCTGAATTCCTAGGTTCTTATAAGTTTTATAATTGATATTCTTTATATTTACGTAGTTGCCTAAATATAGGAAATCTTTTTTTAACTTTTTATTATATTAATTTAAAAACGTTTCTGGTTATTTTCAACTCTTATAAAATAATATAAAGTATAATATAAGTGCAGTTATAGCTTTGTAACGTTGCTATAGCTCTACTTTGAGCTATTTTCATCTATTTCGGCGGTAGCCTCCAATAAAGCGATATCTAGTTATAACGAACCTGTTATACATCCACCTGGAAGTATGAGCAGTATCCGAAAGTGGGTCTTGATTTGCAGGTAACAATTGGGCGAGGAATAATTCGCTAGGGGTCTGTTCGTTAAAAAGATTTAAAGACTTTTCCTATAATAAAGAACGGTTGCCTTTAAATGTAGGCTTAGATTGATAGCTAAGAAGCGAAATTAAGTAGGTACTATTTATATAGGAAACCGGTTTATTATATATTTAACTGCCTTTTCATAAATATGTTATCGATTTATGTGATTTATGTAATCTGATTAATTTATTAGATTACGTAAATTATATCCAGTAAGTTAAAACCCTTTTCCAGGGTTTAGCCGTGCCAGATTTACGTTAGGCCTTAAAAGTTGGTTTTTTCGAGATAGGAACCTCGTTCCTGTAACATTATTTCCCCTTTTTAAGGATTTCTATCCTAAAGATAAGAAGCGTAGGTAGCCATTTCGTTAAAGAAGTTTTCCGGGGACGATCTAGCTGATTTTATTATGATAGGCCGTATTTAAAAGGAAAAAAGGAAGCTTCGTTTAAACCAACGTAAGGTACGTAATAACCGTGCAGATTTTATTAACAAATTTAGCTTTAAAATTATTTTTTACTCGAATTATATGCGTTTTGAAAAACCCGATTATTTCTATCTGGTTAATATTTCAAGTTACGGTTATTACACCCCTCGTCAGCGTTCGGCTTGCGACGTATTAAATATAAACTTACTAATAAAAACCGGGAAAAAGCGCGAACGTTGACAAAAAAAGAAACAACGTAAAATAAAGGATAATCTAATAGAATCTTTTAATCGGTTAAAACGTTTACGCCTTTAGCAAAATGTTTTACAGAAAAAAGCTTTTGCCATTTTAAGGAAACATTATGAATTAAATTAATTAGAAAAATAGGAAAAGTTTGAAGAGAAATAGCGATATGTAGAAACGGAGCAAGCGCGGCTTGTTCCCGAGATAAACGCTATCGCAAAAACGTTTACTTTTTTCGACTGGAACGTTGCGGGTTTAGATTTAAGCGGCGGACCTTTATTGCCTGTAATCTTAACCGTATTACAAACGGTCGGTTAGGATTTTGCCGATAGAACGTTTTAACCAGGTCCATTATATTCGTTAAGTAATTAAATAGTTCCCAAGTGTTTTCTTCGTATAAATATCCTTTTATTTAACTAGATACTGGATTTTATTTTTGATTATTTTGGAGTCCAGTATTTTTTCGATTTCGTACTTATTATCGTTTTTTTCGATTTCCAGGCTTGTTTTTAACGGGGCGTTCTTAGGTGCTGGTTCAAGTAAGGAAATATGGAAAACTGGGTATATCCTTATTATCTTAAGTAATAATAGTCGGTAATTAGTTTTGGAAATAACTTTATCAATCTTAAACGGATCAAGTTTCTTAAAGTCGAGCTTATCACTAGGTTTTTGGTTTTAATTTATGAAATGTTCGACGTTACGTTTTGTTTCTGGCGTAGCAATTAAAACTTGTCTCCTCTCGCTAAAATTGGTCCCTTAATTCTCTTTTTGTTATAGTACTGGGCTATTCTTTGCTGGAGAAAACGCAACTCGGCTCGTAAACGGGACCGTATCGCCTTGATTTCCGTCACCATCGTTTCTGCTCGGGGAGCTATGGTGGTAATTGCGGGAGAGCGACACTCGCTCTTGAAGTGTCCCTTCTTGCTACAATTGAAACACTCTATGTCGGACTTGTCTTTCTTGGGCTCCTTCGAAGCAGTACTTGCTTCCTTCTGAGGCTTGCCCTTGTTCTTCTTAGTTCGGCTGCCAAAGCCTTTGTCGTCATTTCGTCTATTGGTTCCTTTCTTCTCGAGGTACCGGTTAAAGATACGTCGGTTAGCAATAATTGCTTTATCGGTATATTCCTTAAAGGATCCTGTCTTAGGTACCATATATATCTTATCCTTAACTTGGGGTTTTAAACTATCGTAAACGGGATAAAATAACGCGTTTTCGGGTAGATTAAAAATTGCGCCCTAGCGGTTAAGTTCTGTCGTATATTATGCAACTAACTTGGTTTAATAAAGGAGGTATAATTATTTTATTACGTACTATTTCTTATCTGGGTTTTTAAACATAACTCGTATTCGGTCCTCGAAATATCGGTAATCGCTGAAGATATAATTAATAATATTTAAGGATTCCTAAAGGTAATTTTTTAGGTAATCTTTCATAATAAGTTCGAACCTCAAAAAAACTCGTCCAGTAAGCAGCTAAAAAAAGGCCATCCTCTTTTGATAGTTCTCCGTTAAAAGGTTTTGGTAAAACTTAAGATAAATTCTAACTTAGATAAAAAATCCTTTTATATCTATAGTTCCATTATAAGGCTTTAAAGTAATTAGCTTATAGCCTTTAATCTCCGGTATTCCGTAATAGCTAGGAAGTAGGATAATTGCTTTACGGTACCGATTAAGGCCGAATAATGGGGGTGCTGGGGTTCTTTCCTTTATTCCTCGAATAGGTTAAGCTATCCTTTTTCTGGGGGGGTAGGGTCTCTCTTTTCTATCCTTTTCTAGGGCTTAGATTCTGCGCAACAAGATCTCCATTTTCTTTTCAGGGGAAAACTTTCTCTCTTTTCTCTTTAAACCCTAAAGTTTTTAAACGTCCGGCTTTTCTTCCTCTTCCGAATCTCCTTAAACCTGAATAATATCCTTTAAAGCCGGGGTTAAATACTGGGTTTAAAAGAAAAAAGAGTTTGCTTTATCTTTAATTATGAAAGGCATAATATTATTAATTAATTAAAAACCCTTTTTAATAAAAAGTAAATTATTTAATTTAGTTATTAATCCCTTATTAATTTATAACGGGGATCGGGTATATTATTTATCTTTTAAATATCGTTTTATAATATCGTTTTTATTAAATTTAAAAAAGCTTATACCCGATTAGGCCTTAATTATTCGTCGGCTATTAATTAAAAAGTTATTAAAATACAACGAACTTGTTATATATTCATTTGGAAGTATAAGCAGTATCTAAAAAGGGGTCTTAAATTGCAGGTAATAATAAGGCGAGAAATAATTCGCTAAAAGTTTGTTCGTTAAAAAAATTAAAGCCTTTTCTTATAATAAAAAACGGTTACCTTTAATTATAGGCTTAGATTAATAGCTAAGGAGCGAAATTAAATAGGTGCTATTTATATAGGAAACCAGTTTATTATATATCTAACTGCCTTTTAATAAATATGTCATGGATCTATGTAATTTATGTGATCTGATCAATCTATTAGATCACGTAGATCATATTGTTACGGTTCGAGGGTACGGTACAGCTCCAGGACATGTATACGGCTGTAAGCACCAGGATGATTGCCACGATTGCGATCATTCCACCGATCTTTTGCCCTGGTGGTGTAGCGGTATGGTGCAGCCGTAACACATATCCAGTAGGCCAAGACCCTCCTCCGGGGTTTAGCCGTGCCAGATCCACGTTAGGCCCCAAAGGTCGGTCTCCTCGAGACAGGAACCTCGTTCCTGTAACACTAGTGGGCCGGCGACAGTTTATAAAGTTCTAATCTCGCAACTTTTATCTGTAATCTTTTATAAAACCAAGGTAGGCCCGATACTTGTTTCTTCTAAGTAATAAATTAAGATGTTCTATATATACCAGCTTCGATAAACATGGTTTTAATTTACAAATGATATTAATTATTTTATTATTACTTTATAAATCTTTGATATTAATAACTTTTATATTTTATATTATTCTTATTATAACGTTAAATGCATTATAGATTTTATTAATATATTTTTCTCATTTCTATATACATAGATATCGTTTTATAAAATATATTTATTTTTCGTAACTTATTAATATTAAAAGCATATGTTAATTTACTATTTTCCCGGTTTTTATAATATCGAGTTTCATTAAAGTATTGTCGGTTATCGATTTTAATTATTATAATAATATAATTTATCAATTTTTAAAACGTTTATTTCTAAGTAAGGTTTTAAACAAATGTTTAATATTTTAAAAATATGTAATTAATAATATTCTATATGTTAATTCAAGTTTTTCAATTAATAAAACGAAAATACTATCATCTTTATAGAATAGTTCGTTTATGTAATTAATCATTAAACTCAGGTTATGCGGCTTATATTAATAATATTATAGTAAATAATTAAATAATAAATTATAAATTAATTACCTTTAATAGTTTAACTTAACAATATATGAAGAATTTCATTAACACGGGTTACATATAAAATTTAATAACAACTTAATATAGTTTATTTTGAAAAGGTAAATGCGTAGATTATAACCTTACTACTTGCTTTATATATAAAATATATTATTTAAAGTTTTGCAATTTTTTAAACCTAAGATAGGAAGAAAGATTAATGTTACAGTATATTAAATAAATAAAGTTATAAATAATATTATAATAAATTAAATATCGAACTATATTCTTCTTTATAATATTTAAGAAATATAAATATATTTAATATTATTATACATTCATCATAAAACCTAGTTATATTTTATATTATTTTATTAATAATTATGTTTTATTTATAAAGTTAATATAATATACCTTAATATTATAAAACATATATTATAAATTCTTTAAAAACATTCGTTTAGTTTTAAAGAATAAATCATGGTTGGAATTATACCGAAGTATTTTCTGTGAAACGTTACTATTATCTGTATTTATGATCTTAATTTTATTACTAAGTTTTCTAATATTAAAACAAAAAATTTAAAAAGTTATTTATATCCGATATAATATTAACACAATCATTCCATTTAATAATATATATTATTCGTTTTGGGTTTTATTATATTTATATTTTAATAAATAATAATTAAAACTTATATAAGAATTATAATTATATTAAATACTAAAAAAGGGTTACGAAAATATATAAATGTAAATATTAAAGATAAGATATATTTCCATTTTATAACGTATTTAATAACTTCATTTGTATAATTACAAAATATTTTTACTTTTATTCAATTACTTAAAGTTTATATTCCTTTCGTTTATTTATGTTAAAATTCTATTTGTACAAATCTATAAATTTATTTTCTGTTTTTATTAAGTATACGTTTCTTATTTTATTATTAAAATCTCTATATCGTATATTTAAATAAGACGTTTTATTTATTATTGGCGAAATCTATCAAGCAGCGTCAGAAATTAATCGTTTTAAAACAAAGTTCTAAGGTATTAAATTATTAAACTTATAAGCCGTTTTAACGATTTAATAAAATTATTTTATGTTATCGTACGTAACCTTATTAAAAACTCCTTGGTTTTTAATAATTTATTAAAATTTAAAAATATTAAGTTATATTACGATTTCCTTTTTCTAAAACTTTCGTTTAAAAATGACAATTTCTATATTTTATACCTATCATTAAAGTAATTAAGAAAACTTGAATATCTGTTAAATCTTTATTCCAAAGTAAGATTATATAATATAATATCCTGCTTTTTAATGCTGTTTAAATAATACCTTTTCTTAATTATAAATGTGAAAACTTATTTTATAAAACCTTCAAACATAATATTCTTTATTATTTCCTTTATCTGTAATATATTTAAAATACCCGTAACGTTCGGGGTTCCATTTTTATATAATTTTAAAAATCGCTGCCCTGTATAAAATGTTAAAGATTAATCAAGGTTTTTACGTATTATCTCTAAAAATAAGAAAGAAACCTTAGTATAATATAATGATTATAATAATAATAAGAGATATTAATAATTTGAAAAGTCGAGAACGGTTAAAACGTAAAAAACAGAAAAAGAAAGGCTTTTATTACGCGTTAACACCTTACCAAGTTAAATATACTGTGACGGATAAGAGGTTTAACCAACTATTAAACCTAGTCGTACGGTTTATGTTGGCAGTAGTGTCGTGGGAAACTAAGCAATAGGGTAAACAATAATTACGTCTGGTAATAGCAGATTGTTAAAGGTAATCTGGGTAACTAAGTTATATTATAAGCTGGTGATTTATTTAACCTATGGTAATAACGAACGTATATATCTTCGTCTTAGCTTAAGGTTTTCAAACGGCTTAAATCTTTTTTGTTAGCTAATCTCCCTTAAGCGTTTTTAAGCCCTTTTATGGCTTATCTGGCCTCAGGCTTTTGGACTAATAAAGGCCGTTAAATCCTTTAAGTCAGTTATATAACGTCTGGGCCTAAGTCGGAGGTGGCTCCTTAAATGTCCGACTGTCTGTATTATAGCCAAGACCGCTAAGTTATAATACGATTTCTCCTTTTTAGGATCTTTGTTTTTAAAGATTAATTTATTTATTTATCCATTTTAAAAATAAATTTCCCTTTTTTTTACTTATTATGTCGGGTCGAATTAAGAAACGTCGTTTTCGTTAGCGTATTAACGCTTTCGTTTTTTCAGAACGTATCGAACGCCTTGGTTTTACCATGTCGTCGAAATTCTCTTATTTTTGTTGCAGATCTGAAAACAAAACTTGCAAAGCGTATTATAGTTCTGGAAAATGTACGCGTTATACCGAATACGGAGGTTTTTGCGATTTATTGAGTCCTTTTAAACTTAAATATAAAAAGTTTATCACGGAAGAGGATCGTTTAAAGTTGGCGGAACGCATGGCTAAAAAAGAGCTGCTTAAGGTATAATAGCATTTATTTAAATTGTTGGTATGTTTTCTTTTGTTTCTTTTTTGTACCTTATATTAATTTTGATGGTATTTGCTGTTAACTTAAGTAAAGACACATGAAAAACTGGATAAAGTTTAACTCTAGGTGGTAATTTTAATTAGTAGTTATTTTCTGAAATTCTTTTAATGATTTTGTATAGGCTGATATATTTAAAGTCGAGTTTTTTATTTGGTCGCTTAATCTGGACGTTTTTATTAGTTAGGTAAATTATCTTCTTATTTTAAAAAGTTAGTTTTTTTAACCTTCTCTGATTATAATATTTCTTTATTTGGTTACGTACGAATTTGAATTTTATTTTTATTTCTGCGTATAATTGTTTAAGTTATTTTCATATAAAAATTGCTTTAACGTTAACAGGTTCTTTAGGTATATTTTTGTAAACCTCTGATATAAAACCAAAGTTGGCGTTTACTGGAACCGTGTTAATACTTTTATAATAGCTAATATCATAAGCTAATTAAGTAATAGGTAGTATTTAGGCTTAATTGTTTTGCTTGTGGTTGATATAATATCATAAGTAAGTTTTTAGTATTTAGTTAATTTTTTAATTTATCCGTTTATTTAGGGTTTAAATACGTTAAATAGTTTGTGATTTAGGCTTAATTATGCTATAAGTCCTTTCCAGAATTTCGAAATAAATGTTGTTTTTTATTTAAAATATTCTTGTTAGTAATCCGTATATTTTTAAGTTATGTATCAAAAATATATAAGCTAGTTAGTTACTTTATATTTATATTTTCGTTGTAGGGTAAGAACTAGGAAAATTTGATAAATTAATTAACGATTACGAGAATGCTATCGTAATGTATGCCCGTAATTAGGTTTTCTGAAAATAAAAGTTTAGTAATAAAGTCGAGAGTGACCAAATTTTACAGTCGTTTTCTGATTGGTAATAATTATAGCTTTCCGTATGATTTGTGTCGTTAAGTCTTTACTTTATTGCAGATATATATTATTATCATATTTTCGTTATTACTGATTTTATTTTAGGATAATAATAAATGCGTTATAATTGTTTTAGGGTTTTATGGATCCTTGGATGTCCGTATAACTAATGTTCGTATATATTTCGTATTAGCGTTTTTTGGTTTTTCTTTAGGACTTGTATTCTTTCCATTTTCTGGTTCTTAGGTAAGTTGTTATTATATTTTTGGATTTTTTGCTGTAGGTTAGGGGGTGCTGCTTTGATCGTTGCTATTTATCGTGGTTGTAGGTATCCTTTTGGTATGGTGTCGAAGATCTGGTGGTTAACCTTAATTACCTTTTTTTCGAGGTCTTGTTTTTAACTGAACGTGTTTGCTTTGCCATTTTCTGATCCTTTTTGATGGATGATAATGAAATCGTATTCTGCTAGTTTTTCGGCGTAATGTAATTATCGTCCTATAAGTTCTTTAATAGTAATAAAGCGAATAAGGTTCTTATAGTCGGTATATACCTTAACTTGATAAAGATTTCCTTTAAGGTAATGTTTAAATTCTTAGAACGCTTTAATAATGGATATAAATTCTTCATCGGAAATGCCATAATTCAATTTTACTTTTTTCAATTTGTAAAAATAAAAAGCGATAAGATATAAGTAGCTTTATTCGTTGCGGTATCTTGCTATTACGTTTAAAACGTAATCCGAAGCGTTGGTTTTAAGTTTAATTAGGCGGTTTGGGTTGTATATGATTAATACTGGTTTGTTGGTAATTGCATTTTCAATCTTTTAAAAGGTTGTTTCCGTTTTTATCGTTTAAAAAAACTTGTTTCCTTTTTTCGTTAAGTTGGATAATAACGTAATTATTTTGTTAAAATTGCGAATAAACTTGTTGTAACAATTAGCGAATCCGAAAACGGCTTGCATTTC
The DNA here is from genome assembly GCA_004154915.1 of Monosporascus ibericus. Lineage (NCBI taxonomy): Eukaryota > Fungi > Ascomycota > Sordariomycetes > Xylariales > Monosporascus > Monosporascus ibericus. The sequence goes on from QJNU01001596.1 coordinate 88,636, forward strand.
CCGGATTATGATAGGCGTTTTTTATTTTTGTACTATAACGATTTTCTTGGACTCCATTTTAATGCATCCTGGGGTAATAATATATCCTAAAAATTCCATTTTTTATATATGGAACTGGCTCTTTTTTATGTTAATTAATAGGTTAGCGTCCTATAAGACTTGGAGAATTGTATAAACGTATCCAATATATTCCTTTTGGTTTTTCCAGTAAATAAAAATGTTATCGAGGTAATAAATAACGAAAATATCCAAATACCTTTTAAGTATATAATTAATTATTCGTTAAAAGGTTATTAATGCATTCGTAAATCCGAAAGGCATAACGAAGTATTCGAAAAATCCGTACTTCGTTTTAAAAGCTGTTTTCCATTCGTCTTTTGGTTTGATACGGATTTGATTATATCTTTTTTTAATATTTAGGCTTGTAAATTAATTGGTTTCGTAAAAGCGGTTTTTTATTTCGCTAATTAGGGATAGCGGTATTCTGTCTTTAACCCTAATATCGTTTAATTACCTGTAATTAATAATTAAATATAGCTTTCCGTTTTTCTTCGGTACGAAAAATATAAGGTATTCGGTTAATAAATTAAAACGTCGTATATAACTCTTCCGGAATTTGTCTTTAAGGTATTTACGTAATACTCATAATTTTGTTTCGTTTAAATTATAGATTAGATAAAATCTGGTCAGTATCCTTTCCTTAAGGATTATCTTATAGTTTCATTCGTTATATTCTAGTAATTTTATCCTAAGTTTTTTTCGAAATAATCGTTTATATCCGTAATATTATGCAGGTACGCTAATTATGGTTTCTGGCTTTGGGGGCTAATGTTATAGGTAGTTGTTTATTTTTCGCAATTTTATTTTGATAATAACGATAATACGTCGTATTTTCTTATGGTGCCCTTGCTTTTTTTTATGATTTGTTCCTATAGGTAATAAGGTTTCTATCGTATCCTTATGTCTGCATTCGTCGCTATCTTCGATCGAATGTTAAGATCTTTTCGTGTTTTGTTTTTTTTATCGAATAAATATAAAGCGAACTTTATTTAATTAGTTATGTAATCGATTAAAGGGTTATATTAATATAACTATGGTTTTCCGAGGATTATATCGTAATTCCCTATCGGAACGATTGTCACGGTACTAAGTGGCACCTAGTAGGTATATAGGGCAGAACAAGGCGGTCAGTGCTCGAGCTGACAACGTTCCACTTTTAGTGGTGTCGCGGCTACGCTCTTGTTCTCGTACCGTAACAACGATATCGAAATTTGCTATTTAGTTTCGTCCGTTAACCAAAATTTCGAAGTGATCAATTTTGCGGTTAATCTTTCCGTTATCGTAGGTAAATACCTAACCTTTTACGTTCTCGGCGATGTAGGGTTTTATCTTTTCCTTTTATGGTAATTGAAGTCGGTTAAGCATATCTGGCGTAATATAATTACTTCCTGTTACTCCGTAATCCATAAATACGGTCAACTAGTATATCTTAATTTTTATTCGTAAAGTGATTAAGTCGTTTTTAGCTTTTATCGACGCGTTTAAAGCTTTTTTAAAAAGTTTCTGCTGGCTTTTCCGGGTTTTATTATCCTGCAACCTTCTTATAAATGGCGTCCATCTTTTAACTTATCCTTTAACGCCGTAATACGCTCTTAATTCTATACGTTAAAGGTTTGCAGTTAATTTAGTTATCCTTCCTATCGGCGTAAAGTAATTTTAAATAAAAAAACTTATATCTGGAAGTTTTCTTTATTAATGTATTTTAGTTCGAGGGCCTTTTATCCCTTTTATTATACTTGGAATTGGGCATTATATTATCTTATATTTTCGGCTTTTCTTTTTCAGCTTTAATTTCTTATCGTTTTCCTGGGTTACCTGTAAAGGTCAAACAGAAGCTTAGGTTATTAATCACTTTTAATAACGCCTTTATAATTATTTAATAAATCTATTTTTCTTTTATTTTGTGATTATACTATCCGTAATAGCATATAAGGTTTTTGTTAAAGCAGCTTTTTCTTTCGGGCCAACTTGTTGCCGCCGTGATAACGTTAACGGTATCTTCCGAGGCGAATGCTTTTAGGTATCTGTATTATCGTTAATCCTTAAGCTCTTTTCCGATTTATTTATAAAAGTCGAATCCTTAATTATATATCCGTATAAGTCCTTTTTCGATATACCGTTTTCCTTCCATATGTTTAGGGTAATGGGTGCGTTTATATTAGATACCATAAACTTTCCCATATCGATTTGGTTATTCTGGCAACAGGCTTTCGTCCTAACTTTGGTATTCCTTGATTTATATATTCAACTCCAGCTGTTCGTACCGCTATCGCCGTTTCTTCTGGGAACGGAAAAGTAGCTTATCCTTTAATAGCTTTTTCCATCCGTTATATTCCTTTAGCCATTAGGTTACTATAAGTCCTGTAATAGGGATTCGTTATTCCTGAATGGTTATCTGGGATAGTTCCTTTACCTTTTATAATCCTTTTTATACTTCCTTAAAAGGATTATAATTATCCCTGATTTTAATTATGTTAATTAATTTAGTCGTTTTTTTTAGTAGTTTTTAAAAGGTTCTTAAAAAAACCGGTATCCAGGTATTTTGTCGTGGCTTTTTAGATACCTTACATTAAAAGGCCTTATGTTCTATTTTGTTGCAGTTAAAACATTTGATAATATGCAGGTCGCGTTATTATACCGCGCTTAACTTTATAGGTCCTAGTGCCGTTTTATAGGATGTGTTGGTTTTTCGTGGGATGTTAATATTAGAGGGGTACTTTGGTTTATTATTTTATCGGTTTTTGGAATGTCCAATTCTTTAGGCGTATTGCTGGTCGTCCATTCTGACTATTATGGCGATGTAATACATTAACTTTTCGGGGCGTTTATCCTTAAACAGTTTTTTTTACACTTTCTTTTAGGCCGTCGAAGAATGTAATTATTAATACTTTTGGTCCCTAATTTATTTTCGAAGCTAATTAAATAAAGGAATTGCCGTATCCGGAAGTTAATCCTTTTTATTTTAAATCTTTAATTCTTTTTTTAGCCTTAACCTTTTCATTTGCCATTCCGAATACCTTTTTTAACTTTTTTTCGAACTTTTCGTAATTGTTATAAATGTTCGTAATATTTGCGGGCCTTTATAAAGGAAGTTTGATAACCCACTTACGGAAGGTAGACTTAAATTAAGTAATTGCGTTTCCGGTTAACTATCTTATAACGAACTGAATTCGGAAAGTAAACGTTATAAGTTTAATTAGGAAGTATTCGAAATAAGTACGGTATTCCGTAAGGAACTGTTATAGCTTAATAGTAGTTCTGTCGAAAGGGGTAAGCTTAGTAAGTTTTAAAACTTTTCCGGGTTTTTTACCGTAAGCTGCCTAGGTAGGTTATGTTAATTGGGCTAGTTGATCCGGTCGATCGGGTTGCTTTATGTTTGCTTATTTTACTAGTTTAACTTTTTAAGCCTTTAGTTGGTTGCGGGTTTCCTTAAATGTATTAATAAGGTCGATTTTGTCGTTAATAAGTTACGTAACCGCGTTAATCAGTTAATCAAGTCGGCGTAAGGCTTTTTCCTAAAAGAAGCTAGGTCGAATCTTTTTATTATCGGAATCCATGGGGTTATTTTTGGGTACCTAAAAGGTTTTTTTAAAGGCGGGCTGCTTACTAAACGATATAATATTAAAGGTATTGCTTAAAGTTTAACAATATTACGAAATAAAAGGTTGTAACGTATAACGGCTAAGGGGTTTAATTAATTATTAAACCTAATCGTACGGTTTATATTAATAGTAATATCGGAGAAAATTAAGTAATAAGGTAAATAATAGTTATGTCTGGTAATAGCAAATTATTAAAGGTTATTTAGGTAACCAAGTGGTATTATAAGCTGGTGATTTATTTAAGTTATGGTAACAGCGAACGTATATCCTCTCGTTTTAGCTTAAGGTTCTTAAACGGCTTAAATCCTTTTTGTTAGCTAATCCCCCTTAAGCCCCTTTGAGCCCTTTTGTGGCTTGGCTGGCCTAAGGTCCTTGGACCAATGGAGGCCGTTGAGTCCTTTGAGCCATTCACGTGACGTCTGGGCCTAGGTCGGAGGTGGCTCCCTAGAGGTCCGACTGTCTGTGTTGCAGCCAAGACCGCTAGGTCATAACATATACGGTTAAAATAAAACTAAAAATTAATTAAGGTTTAAAAAGGGTAACGTAAAGTGAATACGGATAAAAAATTAAATTTAAAAGAATTAATAGCATATAAATTTAAATAAAGTTGTTTATTTATAAGCATCTTTAATATAGAATATATATATATTTAAAAGGATTTATATATTTAAAAATATCTAATTTAAAATACATATTCCTCGTATTTTTATAATAAAGATAAATTATTAACTTTTAATATAACTTAATTCCCTTAATTATTCTTAATACTCTTTTACTATTAAACGTAATTATTGCATACTTTATTAGTTAACTTTTTATAATATTATTGTTAATATAAACCGTACCATTAGGTTTAATAATTAATTAAACCGATTAACCGTTATACTTTATAAACTTTTCTTTAATAATGCTCTTAAACTTTAAAGAGTATTTTCGATGTTATGTTATTTAAGCAATGACTGGTTTTTAATGTAATTTTCGGCGATTTAAAAGATAATATTATAAAATCCGATAATAAAAAACCTTAACGTAAGTTTTTAACGAAGCTTTACGATAAATAAATTACTTAATTAATGTAATTATGTAATTCATTAATAAATAAATTCCGGTTATTAATATTCTTAAAATAATTCGGTGTTAATTTAAAATTCGAATTTTAAATTAAATAAATAAGTAATAATTTCTATAATTATCGTTATTAAATTAACCGAATTAAATGATTTAATTAATATAACCTACTTAAATAGCTTCAGCTAAGAAATTAAAAGATCTTTAAGTTTTATAAAGTTTAATATTTTGAACGGAATTAGTATTAAGTTTGAATAATTTCTTATCAAATATTAGACATATTTTCAGTACCTTTCGATTAAATGTATAATATATATTTTCCGAACTTAATTTGATATAAAATAATTAATTAAAAACGGAATTATCTAATTCAAGTTCATTCCCTATGAATAAGCTATTAACCTTTCTATACAAAAGTTTATAATAATTATTCGAAAATCGGAAAAGAATTTAAAAACGTATTCGAAATAAAAAATAAAACTTTTAAAACGAAAATAAAATTAAGGATTTAAAGTAAAAATAATTAGTTTTTAAATATAATACTCTTTTTTGTTAAATCATTTTAAAAGTTACTAGAGCATAACAGTTAATAATTATATTTTTTAATAACGTTAAGGAAAAAGTTTAAAAGAATCTTTATAAAGATAAATATTTTAAAAGGTTAATAAAATATATCCTTTTCATAACTAAGATAAATAACCGGTAATGTAGTTAAGAGATTTAATACTTTAAATATGAATAACTAATATAATAATAGAAATAATAATAAATTTAAAGTTACAATTATAATAAAATAACAGATAAGGTTTATTAATGTAAAATATTTAAATATTTATTTCTTAAGGATTAACCCGAAATAATAAAACTAATAATAATTTAATTAATAAAGTTAAAATTAAAAACAACGCTAACTTTTTAACGGAATATAATAAGAATTATAAATAGATTTATAGAAGTATTTTAAATATTTATTTAGAAATAATAAATCTAATTATAAAACTTATAATAACTTAATAATTTCAAAGATATAAGCGATAAAAAATGTTTATAATAAATAAATAATTTTTACTTTCAATAAAAGCTGTAATAATAATATAAGAATTAAATTTAAATATATAAATTAAAAGATATTAAGATAAAATAAAGTGTTGTTATTAAAATATACGTTATAAAATACTAGCGACGTTATTATAATAACCGTAAGTTAATTCGAGAGAACAGGTTATTTTAATAAAGATTTAATATAATATTTCGGAAATACGATTATAAAATAACAGATAAATCAATTTATTAAACACTTATAAATATATTTTTAAATGTAATTAAAGAGTTGAGTTTTTAATTACTTTTTGCGAAGAATTTCAACGAATAGTAAAGAATTTAAAAAAACGCTTAAAAATAAAATAAAGATATAAGGCGATATTACGTTTAAGTCTAAGTCCGATAAAAAGAGTATAAAATCTTATGTTAAAATATATTAATTAAGAACATTCTTTTTTAAAAGCCTTTATGTTAAAAAGTTAGTTACGCTGATAAAAACAATAATTAAAGTAATTAAAAGCTTTTAATTAATAATATTAAAATTATATTAAGGTATTAAAAGACGGTTTAAAAGGCGTTCGTTCTTTAAAAAAACTGTTATAAAATCATTAAAGTTTAAAAAGTTTATAAAAGCTTTTTTAAAAAGTTTTTAAATATAATAATAAATATTAAATCCGATTATATAAGTATAAATTAAAATATATTACTCTTTTATATTTCCGGAAACGTAAAAGTTTAAATATTTATAATAATAAAAAGATAATTTATTAAATTAAGTTTTTTAAATTTATCTTTAAAGAATTTAAAGAATATATTTCGTTGTTATTCCGTTAACAGGTTACTAAAGATATTTTAGGAATGTATGGTTATATTAATATAACCTTTAAATTAATTACGTTATTAATTAAAAACGGTAACGAATATAAATATGACGATATAATAAAACATTTCTTACTTACATAAACAAAACATAATAAAATATAAAATTATTATATAAAAAGTATAACGTACCAAATAAGCTCGCGGCTCAGACAAGCTCGCGGCTCGTCTTTTAGCACCTCGCAATAATCAATCCAAATAACTTAACCACAACATATTTAATTGATTAAATTAACGGTATTCCTTTTCGCTAACCATATCTACATCTTTAAAACAAGTGTACGTATTATATCAATGCTTGTTACGGACGTTATGTCGCTATTTCCCCCCCCTCCCCAAGCTTCTTGCGATAGCTACATTCAATAGCCATCAACAGCATTCCTCCCACCACTACTACCCCTATCGATCAATAAAACCCGTTCATCCCATATAGTAAGTGTTCCTTTTCATTAAAAACGCCGGTTCCAATAATCCCAAAGGCGTAGAATCGAATTGTAGCTCCGACAAGTCCTACAATACCAGGACACGCCTTGCGACGCGCCCCGGAACGTACCCCATAACAAGCACTACAGCGTTGCCCCACAGCCTTGCAACGCGCCCTATAATAACGCCCTATAGCCTTCCGATACGACGTATTTGTGAAAATCTTCTACGTATTAAAGCTAGACAAAAAACGCTCGCGTATATAGGTTAAGAATTCGGTCGGTAATTATTTTCTTGTCGGTCGGCTTCAGCACTTTCGAAATGGGGGTAATGTTAACTTGGATACGTCAGGAAGTAGTTAATCGCGTTACTGGTTAGGGGGGACCAAAAAGCAAAATGGCGTCCGCAACAAGCCTTGATATAATGCCTACATTTGTTAAAGAGCTGTAGATATGGTCAACGAAAAGGAATACTGTTGATTTGAATTAATTGGAGATGTTGTAGTTGAGTTATTTGGATTGGTTATTGCGAGGTAGCAAAAAAACGAGCCGCGAGCTTGTCTGAGCCGCGAGCTAGTCTGGTACGTTAAGGTATCATTATTATTATTAAAATAAAGTTACCAAAAATACATAATCTTTTATAATATTAACTTTAAAAATTACAACCTGGAATTAACGTATTTTATTAATATTATAAATATAAACGATTATTTGTAACAATATTTAAGATAAAATTATTAATATATAATAAATAAGATTATAAAGTTACTTTTAAAAAAGGAATATTCATAGAATTTTATATAATGTTTCGTTTTAATAAAATGCAAAACTAATTATTAAAATAAATATATCAAAATAATGTTAAAAGGTTTATGTAACGTGTTAACGTAATAATTAAATACTTTATATTTTTCATATTAAAAATCGAAAAACTAGGTTTAATTATCGAATATAAATAATTAACTTAGATAATAATTAAAATTAAAACGTGATTATATTTATATAATAGAATAAGAACCCCTTAATATTAGAAGGTTTACATAAGGTTAAAGCTTAATGATTTATTTACTTATATCACGATCGGAAAGGAACTTACTTAATTTAAATATCATATTTACGGTTTATGAATAATTTGTATATTTTATATTATGGTTTATAATTGTTTAAAATAAGAATATTATAGGGTTCAATGTTAATAATATAATTAAAAAATAATTAGATTTAAAACCAGATAATAATAACATTAAAAAAAGCTATAAGATCATAATCTACGATTCTTTTATTTTTCTTATTAAAAGAAAAGCGGGCAACTTAAAGTCCTATAATCCCATATGTAATTAATTACTTTATCCTATAAAAGGTTAACGATTACGACCGATAAAAGAACCGATTAAAAACTTAATATTTCGTAAAGTAAGACATTAATTATCGAATGTTCAATCGTTTGACTTTATATTTTTATTAGTTAATTACTATAAACCTTTAAAGTATTTATACATTTCCCGCTTATTCGGGTAATTACTTGATTCTATCCGGTATTTAAAAAACTATTATTTAAGCTTAAATAAAGATTACGACTATTCCTTAATAAATAAAATATTTAGGAAATAACTAAAGGTTAATATAATATATTATATAAATAATTAAAGGATATATACTAAATTATACAAATAATCTTAAATTATATGTCCCCTAAAGCTGACTTAAATAACCGCAGTGGAAAGATGCGATCATTAAGGAAATAAAATATGATAAAGTATAGAAAAGTAAGAACAAATATTAAATAATAAATTAAATTACAAAAGCGTTAAGAACGAAATGCTAAATTAAGGGAAATAAAGGAGAAACCGCGTAAACGTTAAACAAATTAATCGATAAAGTTCTATATATACTTCTTTAAATATTACGTTAAAAATTAATTACGTTAATATCTATTTCTTAAAATAAATAGAAAACGATTTTATTTTAAAGAAGGAAGGTTAAAATGATATAAGGTATAAAGACGAGTACTTAGCTTTGCTAATTAATTAATTATGAACAACCTTATATTTAGGAATTCATTTTTCGTTATCCGTACCCTTAAAAACTAGCAATTAACTATTATCGTTTTATATATAAATTTAATACCACAATATAATTTTCGTTCGACTTATTATTTTTTAAAATACGGGCTTAATCGTAACATTTATTTTAATTATATATTAATTAAGGCCAGATTACTTTAATTTAATGTATTAGGCAGATTATTCACTCTCCGTTTAAAAGTTATTATTACGTTTATAAACGTTCTAATCTAATAAATAATATGATAATCCGGTAACCTTTAAATGCCTTGTTAAGTTTAATTAGTTTTTTAACTTTATTAAATATAAATTATATTTATTTATTAAAGATTCTATTCCACGTTTTAATAAGAACGACAAAAATGCTTTCAAATATATTTAAGCCGATTAATTATATAAACGTAATAATAAGCTAATAAAATTAATAAATACGGTTTATTTAAACTATAAATTTTTATTTTAAGAAGGTTATTACGGAATCTTTTATGTTTTATACATTTGATAAATAAGCAGTGTAATATATTTTTAAAATAAACGTTTACTATTTTAAATAAGTAAATAAATAGAAATAACTTGATTAAAACGGATTTGCGAAGTAGCGTATTAAATAAGATAAGAAGTAAAATTCTTATTATGCATTTTATCAAGTAATTGTATTATGATATCTTCTTTTATATTAATATCTTAACGATATAAGAGAAGTTTTTAAAATTTAACGTACTTAGCCTTTTAAAACCTTTGTTTTTATTTTAATTAATACGTGTGTCAAATGATAATATCGTAATTATAAAAGACATAATAATTTATAATTTAAAGAGTTAAATAATAACTAAAGTTAAAACGTAATATGTAAATATATATATTTGTATAGTTAAGTATATAAATATGCAGGTATTAAAATATTAAGGTTAAAGTTATCTAACTGTAAGAAATCGTTCAGATTCAATAGCAACTTATATATAAAATTTATACAGTATAACGAAAATTAATATCTTAATTTTTTAAGTAAAAGAATATGTATTAAGAAAATGTGAAAGAATTGTGTTTAATATTTATATAAAAGATATAACGCCATTATTACTTACTTTAGTTAATTCTATATTTTTATACTTTCTTTTATTATTATTATATTATTTTAAGCTTTCGTAGAAAATGTAAATTCTAATAAAATAATTAATTCAATAAAGGAATCGTTTATTACAAAGCTATCCGGTTTAAGTAATAAATGATCTGGTAATATTCAATTTATTCTTTTACGTATTAATTAAAACTTTTATAATTTCGAAAAAATCTTAGTTATTTATCATATAAACCTGTTAATTTCGAACTTATTATTATTTCTTAAATTTTTAATTAAAAGTATCCATAATATTCTAACTATTAGTCGGGATATTGAACTTTTATATAACCTTCATAATATTTATAAGTATTAAAGTTTTATATATCGTTAAATACTTATTTATAACCTAGTTTTTACGTTTAAAATAAATACCGTAATACTGGGGCGTTTTAAAATTATTTACATTTTAAGTTTTTTATTATAAATAATATATTATTAAAGATACCGTATTTATTATTATTAAATATTATACCTTTTATTAAATTATTAACTTGTAAGCCGGATTTATTTATAGGCATTATTAATTAATAATTAATTAACTAGTAGTTATGACTTTCTCTTTTTTATATATTAATTAATTTTTACCTTATAAAATATATTCGTTTTTAACGTTATTAATTATAGTAAAGTCCTAGATTATAAAGCTATTACCTAACCTATCTTTTAATTTAAGTTTGTTTTAACTTTTTAAAATTGACCTTAATTATAAGGACGTAATAACTTAAATTTAAAATAATTATAACTAGTTTAAACGTATAATATTAAAATATTCCGAAATAAATATTATCTTTACTAAGCACTTTCTTAAAAAAAATATTAATTAATATTATCCGTAATTTCATTAAAAGTCGGTATTATAAACGGCGAATTAAAAAGAAAACATTCAAGTTCTACTAAATATTAAACTTAATATTATCATCATATTAACTAATTTACAAAACGGCTTTTATTATATCTTATATACGTTAAAAGTATTTAAAGTAAACTTATAAATCTATTTATAAATTTATTATTTAAGAAGTTTTAATATATTTTTAACTTCTTTATTTAAATATTTAAAGTATTTAAGTTAATTTTTCACGAATTACTGTTACGGTTCGGGGGTACCGTACAGCTCCAGGACATGTATACGGCTGTAAGCACTAGGATAATTGCCACGATTGCGATCATTCCACCGATCTTTTGCCCTGGTGGTGTAGCGGTATGGTGCAGCCGTAACAATTACATGAACGACGATATAAAGGTTTTAAATAAGTTAATTAATATAGTATATTTTGTTTTTTTAAATATGAATTAATTTCTAAACTTTATAAAGGTTTATAAATATATAGTCCGAAATATTCGATTCCATTATTTACAGGTTAAATATGTACCGTTTTGTAAAATTTAAAAAAAGAATATTTAAAAGCTTATCCATTTATTAAAGTATTTAATAAAAGCCGTTTTCGTTTATTAATTAATCGATGTAATTCTAATTTTTATTATTTAAAAGAAAACCCACTTGTTTAAGTTTAAAAGTCTTAATTTATTATAAACGAGTTTAAGTATTATATAAAATAATGGTAAGGTAATACAAACTAAAAGAAAATCTTTTGCTTTTAATTTCTTTTGATTAATTACGTCAATTCTTTTCGTTTATTTAATCCGTTTATTTTTAAAGTTTTATTATCATTTAGAAATATGTAACTTTATGATCGGTAATTAGCTATTTATATTTTAATATTAATCTTTATAAACTTTAAAGCTTTAAGTAATTCCATGTATATAAAATATAACATATTTATGAAATATAACATATTTAATATAATATTACTTAATTAATTTAAAATTTGCTTTAATTAATCTTTTTCCATTAGTTAATTAGGTTTGATTACTTTCTTTTATATTTTATAAATTACTTTAATCTACTAATAAGAAAGTCTTTTTTAACTTACTTTTAATAATTTCCTTTTAATATTAAATATTTTGTTTTTTAATTCTTTTTAATTAAATACGGCTTAGGTTAACGCTATTTTAATGTTAGGTTTTTAAATGTATTAATATGTTTCAGTATACCGAATAAGAGATCCGGGTATTTAGTTATAACAATTTACTTTTTATTTTATCTTTATTTTTTTCGTTTATAAATTTTACAATTTTGCGTTTTGTATCGTTAACTACTTTCACAATTTTGATTATATTGTCGTCTCTTTTTAATAATCGAATTCTTTGTGTTAATATTTCTTTTTTAAGAATATTAAAATCTTAATTTATAATGCGTTATATCGGTAATATTGTTTCGATCGGTAAGATTTTCTTAACTGTATAACAATTCGTAAGGGTTAAAATTATAGCTTTTAATTATTATGTTATCGGGGAAGATCATTTTCCGCAAAAGCTTAAGCTATTCTTTATTAGTATTATTCGTCATCTTTATTTACCCTTTAGCGATCGGGATATATTCTTATTTAATTAAACCTTATATCTTAATAATATACGTAATTCTAACCTTTTTTAAATTTTAAAAATATCCCAAATGTTAATAATTTCGCCTTTATTTTTAAAGCTTCCCGTTATCTTAATCCGAATCTGGATATGATATCGCTAAAAAATATGTTTTTTTAAGGAGCTTTTAATTATAACCCATATAATTCCGCCTAAAGTCTTAATCTTTAGGTACCCGGATAATTCGCATTTAACTTCGATAATAACTTTATACTTATTATCATTCAGCATAACTTATATATCAATTATTCAAGTATAATTTTATTAATAAACTAAAAAAGTCTATAAATCTTCTTCAAACGTTAATTACCGGCTTCTTCGGCTTTTATATATATAAATGCCGCTTTTCAGATTTGTTTATATATTCCGCGTTAAAAATAAAAACCTGTTATACGCTGATAAGTCGAATTTCGTTCTTTATAATCGTAATCCTCATAATATTATTTGATTACTACGCAATACTTTTGTTCGTTATTAATTATTCTACCAGTATCGTATTGTCTATTTATTTTACGTTAAAAAGTCCTGTTTTAAATAAAATAATTTTCAGCTTCGGCTTTAAAAGCCGTTCTTTTTCTTTTCGGAATATCCCGTAATCGATTAAGAAGATTTAATGTTATTAAATATTTCGTATACTTTAATAATTCCTTAAATTAATTTTTAATTAAAGGTCCTTATTTTTAACTTGTCGTAATAAATATCGTAGTTATACTCATTAAAATAAGATAAAATTAAATTAGGTTGAATTAAATATTACTAACGTTATTAACTCTTCTTTTATTAATTAGTTAATACGTCAAAGGCTTTAGATAGTTTTCTAATAATCTGTTAGCGTCTATATTCGTTTTTTCAGAAATACGCTTAATTTCAAAATCGAACATTTCTATTCCTATAACCTAACGGATAAAAACCGCTTTAAGTACAGAGTTTATCGAATTATTAATCTGGGCTCTTAAAGTCTTGGTATCCGTTTTTGATATAAATCGGATTTTATAAATCAAGTTTCAAAACTTCCTTGAAACTTTAAAAACGGTTTAATATTTTAACTTGTTAACGTCGTAATTTAATTTAATGCCTTTCCAAATACCATTTTTAAACCGCGCGGGATATTTGATTTTATTAATTACTCACCCGAAAATGCCTTTAAATCCGTTTTTACTTACGTTTATACTTATAATAGCTTTACTTATTATAAGGCTATAATTTAAGATAATTAAAGTTAAGGCTGCCGTAATTACTTTTCAAACTTCTTTATAGTTTTATTTTAAGTATTATTTTAACTAAAAGGTTAATTCCTTTGGAATAATCTTATAAATAGCTTAACTTTTATAGCAGAATATGTAATAAAAATCAAATAATAAATCACAATATTAAGAAAAACTTTAACTTCTAAAACGTTGTTACAGAGCTAACTCTCCAAGATCTTTTTAACTTTGGTTATATTTAGGCGGTAATTATTCGTTTTATAAAAAAGTTCGATTATAACTATAATTTCCTAATATTATTAAAAGAAGATTCATATTAATCGAAATACCAGCAAGTTTGCAATTAAGGAAGGTTTTATTAATATTAGCGATATATTTATAAATAAATAGGCGGATGCCTGAAAAAGGTTTTTCATTACTATATCTTATTTTTAACTTTTTAATTTAACGTCGTCTACAAATAAGCGGGTTATATCCGGCATTAAATCGTTTAAAATCCTCGTAACTATACGAGAAAAGTAAGCCATACAGGTAGTAAACTTTAGAAGCATATTAGTATACCTAAATAGTTAGAAAAATATCGCGAAAGTAATTAAATGTTTATTAGCCGGGGTTAATATAATTTTATCGTAGTTTAAAAACCATTACTAAAACGATTAAAAAGTATACAACAAATTCCGCTGAAAATTTGTCGTAACCTTTTAGCATAAAACCGTGTTGTAAAATAATAACGTTTTAACTTTCTAGCAAAATTAATTTTTCATAATTTATTCTTATTGTATAAAAATTTAAACCCTTTTATATCTAGCATAAAATTATTCTAATATTTCTTTTTTTATTCGTATTCGTGATATCCCGCTTAATTGATTTTTAAAATGAACCGGCATAATTATACCTTTAATCTATTACGTTTCATAAAGGATTATTCGGATTTTGTAATATGGTACGATATTAAATTTAATTTTGCTATATTCTTATTAATCTTAAAATAAGGTAACCTTTTTGCTGCATAATATTTTTTCAAAGGCTTTTTCTATACGGATAAATTTATCGCTTAATTAATTAAAATAATATCGGCCTTTTTGCTATAAGTCGAGTTCTTTATAGTATGATAATAAATCGGGGAAATAAAGTAATTAAGGAAATATCAGGTTCGTCAGCTTTTTCTTTTCGTGTTTTAATTAATAACTTTTTAAACCTTTTTAAGTTTTTTATCCTTTTAATCGGGTTTTTAAAAGGTATTAATTTATCGTGTGGTACATTATCGACAGGAATTATCTTTGTCCATTTCGGTTTATATATCGTATTACTTTAAACAGTACGAGTTTTGTTAACTTTCTTCTGTATTTTTTTTCATAAGGTTTCATATAGGACGTATATAAGTTGTTTATCGCTAAACTATCCTAATACCGTATTCTTAGGTTCCAGCTTATTTTTATAACCTTCTAAATACTTATCGGGTTTTGATTGATATAAATATTATTAATCGAAAGAATATAGGGGCTCGTAACGTATTTGTTTTTCTTTTCACTTATAGACTTATCTTTATTATTAAAGCGGCTTTTAATTTTACCGGCAGCTTTTTTCCTAGCTTTTTCTAAAGCGGATGCTATAAGTAACTCTTTTAATTAGCATTAATAAGATGATGATTTTTATTAAGTTAAACTGTAAGGGTTTTTCTATCATTTCTGGATCTATATTAAATGTTATTTTTAATTTCTTTATAAAATTAATTTCAAGTACTAACTGTTACGTAATAAAATACTGGTTGATAATAAATATAAGGATAATAATTAATCGGTTAACTAATCAAATCAGGCTTTTAGTAATACTTTTAAATAAAACTCATTTTTTAAAAATAAAGCTCACAAATAATATTTCTATTTATCGTATTATTAATTTATGTCTCTTAAAGTATAAAGCTATAGTAACGGTTAATTCGGCTTTCTTATTAATAACTTCATTAATTCGGCTTTCGCCACCTTTATAGCTTACTTTAATTATAAATCTAAATAATGGGGTAATATATTTAGCTAGGCTACATGTTCTACTGATAACACCTTTACCTTTCTTTAAGTCTTTAGTTTATACTCGATACTTATGGCTAAAATCCTGGCGGTTTTCTTACTTTTAGAGATTTGGATCCTTTTACTTTAACCTCCGTTGTTTTGATTGTTTTTTTACTTTTGCGACTAAATGCTTTCAGAACTTTGGTAACTATGAAATTTTTAAAAGCTTTGCCGAAGTTTAGGCAAACCTTAATCAATTCCGATTAGGTAATTTCGAACTTTGTTTTAAAGCTTTTAAGAATTCCTTTTCCTAAAACTTAATATGTTTATCGATTAGGCTTTTATAGTTAAAAATATTATCGGTTTAGATAATGTTATTTACCTGGTGTAAGGGAATAGAAAGGACTAGCCACTCCGCCACATGATCTAAAAGATCAGCAGTTCCAACGCCAATTGGCGTTGGAAGTCCTTGTCCGCACCTAAGTAGGGAACCCCCGCGGTCATTCTCTTACACCTGGGTAGTAATAAATATCTGAGTTATATTATTCGTTTAAATTGCATTATTTGCTTAGATAATTAACTTAATATCATAAACTAAGGGTCCGTCGGATATCAGGTTATCATTATCGGTTTTGTTCTTTTTCGTACCGTTATTAAACTTCTTTTCTTTTTTTAACGCGTTTAGCTATTATGAGGCTAGTAAGTACGGCGGATTAATTAAAGTCGACGACCTCCACGGTATAGATTTCCTCTAAATGTCGGCTACCTTTATTTTCGATAAGGTTGTTTTATAGTTAATTACGTAAAGGTACCTTTTTATAAGACGGCTTTCTATTTTTCTTTCGATGAAATAGGTTATATCAATTCGAATTATACGGTTTTAATTAATAATAAAATCCTGTCGGCACGGCTTTAAAATTTATATAAGCTTTAAAAGATTAGTAGGAATAATCGAGATATTATCCGAGTTAGCTTTAGGCAACTTTTTGCTTTCATAAATTTCGCTTCGCTAATTAAAGTATTATATCTTTTTCCTAAAGCGACTAGGAAAGCACGGTAAATTATAAATCTATTTTAAGGTTTTCTTCTAAATCAAAACTTGTTAACGGATAATTTGGCGTTTAAGAACCTAAGGAAACTATATTATATTTGACGTAATTTAATCGTTAAGTGTTTTTAAGTGAATCGTATATCTGTTATCGTTAAGTAAAATTAATTTATGCTTTTTATATTCTTAAATAAACGGCATTTATTTATATTATGTCTAAGTTTTATATAAAACTAATAGTTATTATAATTAAAGCCGCTGTATCTCTTTTTCGACCTAGGTAACCCCTTTAATAACTTTTATAACCTCGATAACCGCTTTAATTATAGTAAAAGCCAAATTAATTAAAGTTATTCAGCTAGAAACTCATGATATTAATCGAAAGGTTAACATTATAATTGCGAGCCTAAGGTGCATTTTATTTTAATAAAGCGTAATATTAATAATTTTAGAAAACTTTCAGTTACGTATATTCTTTTTAAACCCTTTTAAACCTTAAACTTTAAATTTGTCGAAGTTGGGTAATTTTGAAGTCCTATATTATATTCGTATTTTCGGGTATCTGATTAGTCCTATTGGCTGGTATTTATCGTGATCGAAAACCTTTTTATTGTTATTATTTAAGTTGTTAAGTTAAATAAAGCCGGTTATTATTTTTATAGTTGATATTAAAGCGGATATTTCCTTATTATCGCTTCTGGCCTTCATGTTTAAAAAGGTTTAAGTTTATTAAGAACTTAATCTTTAATTAATATCGATATATTATTGTAACCTATCAGCTATAAACTTTCGAGTTTTATAAAGAATTTATGAAAGTCTCTTTAACATAGGCGGTAAATAATCCTTTTATTAAGTTTTTGGTATATTTATTCTTATTAATCTTTTTTCCTTTTAGCTTAAATTTTGTTCGGATATTTCTTGTTTTAGTAGTATCCTTTAATTAATATTTATAAATTTAATCAAGTTTATTACATTAAGCTTATATCGTTAAGGTTTTTAATCGGTTCTTAATAGTCCAGCTTTGTTCTAGGTTTTATAACTTAAAACCTTTTAAAATACCATTAATAACGTCATTTTATTTAGCAAGTTCTTTAATAAAAGCCTTCATTCTATTTTTTATAATAATATTATCCGTTTGGAAAAGTAGTTTAATAATTGTTTAATACTTTATTAGCTTATATCTTTTAAATATTCAGCTAACCCTTTTAAGTTAATCGGTAGCTTTAGTTTTAAAAAAGCAAAGATCCGGAAAGGCGAATAAATCCAGAAGAATTATTAAAAACGAACGCCGGTTTATAAGGTTTATTAAAAAGTCGTATTCTTATTAATTTATCCATTTACAAAATGTAACGTTTAATGTTAGTATCGCAAGTTTTATAGACAATTTTAAGGATTCGTAGGATTATGTAAATTTTCGTCCTTATAATGTTTTTGTCGTAATTCCGAAAATTATTTAAAAACTAGAATCCTGTATAAGTTTTAAGGATTTAATCAAATTATTTAAGGGGTTTTCTCTATTAATTTTATTTTCGCAGGGGTTTTTCTGTCCATCGGTATTAAATAATGGTATCTAACATTGAACTTTAATTTTTTTTACAATGAGGAATTCCGATATAGGCAAATGATTTTGTTATCGCTTACTATAACGGCTAGGCGGTTTAACCAACTATTAAACCTAAGTCGTACGGTTTATGTTAGCAGTAATGTCGTAGGAAATTAAGTAATAAAGTATACGATGGTTGCGTTTGATAATAATAGATTGTTAAAGAGTAATCTAGGTAACTAAGTTGTATTATAAGCTGGTAATTTATCTAAATTATGGAAGGTAATAAGCGTATATATCTTATCTCGTTTTCTATTGATCGAATATAGTCGAATCGATCTCGTTCAACCATTAATCGAATACGGTCGAAGTAATTGCGTTCGACTTCTTTTAATTATATAATAATTTGGTCGGGGTTCTTTTACTTATGGTTCCGACCGTCTAAAGGGACCAATATTAGCTGGGTCATAATACGAAATTTCCCCTTTAAAACTTTTACCTTTAAGGATTATTTATTATTTCAATCAGTAAATAACTTTTTTTAAACTTTTTATTCCTTTTTTTGCTTTTCCGATTATTATGTTTACGTTTAATCGCCTTTCGAAAAATAAAAAAAAGTCGAATTTCTATCCAAGCCGTTATAAAAGTTTATTTCGTTTTATTAATAAGTTTAGCGTAAACATGCTTTAGTATTCGGTTTTCTTTTACGTTAAGTATAACTTTGGTAAGGTGGATTCGTAATCGATATTTTACGTTCTTGTTACGGTTCGGGGGTATCGTACAGCTCTAGGACATGTATACGGCTGTAAGCACCAGGATGATTGCCACGATTGCGATCATTCCACCGATCTTTTGCCCCTGGTGGTGTAGCGGTATGGTGCAGCCGTAACAGTTCTTCGTAAAAAGGACCGAATCGAACGGGAAAAGAAAAAACCAGAAACGTTATTCCTTAAAGCGTTTGTTCGTTGATAACGTTTCCGGAAACAAAAAAAGCTTCAACAAAGAAAACTATTAAAACGGTTCGTCGTAGTATTAAGGATTTAAATAAATTAAAGCGGTACGAAAGGACCGAGGTGGAGGCCGCCGCGTAAGTTATTCAAGGTGCGGGGGTAGTTAACTGGTCCGATTTAGGGATTACTAATTGGTCCTTTTTAGCGGGTCCGTATTAAAAGGTTATTTTAAATATTTTTGGCGTTATTGATCAAAGCTTTTTAGGAGGCGTTAAGTATTTATACGGTTTTTAACAGGTTTTTAGATATTTCCAGAGTTTGAGTAATCTTTTTATTTGATTAGGTATTCGGTAAGTCCGTTTTTTTTTTTCATATATTTAGAGTTCGTTTGACTTCGTATGTTGGTATATTTTCCTTTGCTTTTTTATACCCTATATTAACCTTGATAATGTTTGTTATTAATTCGAATAATGAAATATAAAAATTGGATAAAGTTTAACTTTAGGTAATAGTTTCAATTAGTAGTTATTTTTTGAGATTTTCTTAATGGTTTTATATGGGCCGATATATTTGAAATCGAGTTTTTTATTTAGTCGTTTAGTTTGGATGTTTTTAGTAGCTAGTTAAACCATCTTTCCTCTTTAAAAGGTTAATCACGTTAATCTTTTTAGTTATAAGATTTCTTTATTTTGTTACGTATTAATTTAAATTTTATTTCTATTTTTGCGTATAATTATGCAAGTTATTTTAATATAAGAATTACGTTAATATAAATTAGTTCTTTTTTATCTGGATCTTTTAAACTTTTAATATAAAATCAAAGTTAATACTGATTGAAGTGAATTTTAGAGCATTTATGATAATTGGTATTATAAGTTAATTGTGCGAAAAATAGCTTTTCAATTTAATTCTTTTGTTTATAATTAATATAGTATCGTAAGTAAGTTTTTAATGTTTAATTAGTTTTTATTCGTTTGTTTAGGATTTAAATGTAATAAAGAATTTATAATTTAAGTTAAATTATATTATAAGCTTTGGTTAAAGTTTCGCTATACAGATCGCTCTGTTATTTAAACCGACTTTTGTTAATAATCCGTATATTTGTAACATATATTTTAAAAAGATATAAGTTATTTATTTTACGTCCGTATTATTGGTATCCGGTGAAAAATAAGAAAGTTTACTGAATCGGTTAACGATTATAAAATTTCTATTATAACATATACCCGTAGTTAGGTTTTTTAATAATGAGAGTTTGCTAATAAAGTTAAAAGTAATTAAATTCTATAATCGTTTTGTGATTAATAATGGCTATAATTTTGAGTATAGTTTATGTCGTCGAGCTTTTACCTTATTATATATGTAATATTATCAACCTATTCTCTTGATTATTAATTTTATTTTAAGAAAATCACAAGTACGTTATAATAGCTTTAAAGTTTTATGAATTTCTGGATGTCCATATAGCTAATATTCGTATATATTTCGTTTTAATGTTTTGTGGAATTCATTTAAAATTTATATTTCCTTCATTCCTTAACTATTATCTCAGTTATAGTAATATTTTTAGTCTTTTTAATATAGGTTTAAGAATGTTACTTTAACTATTACTATTTATCGTAATCGTAAGTACTTTTTTAAAATAATTCCAAAGATTTAATAATTAACTTTAATTACTTATTTTTTAAGTTTGCTTCTCGGTGAAGTACGGTTACTTTACCATTTTTTAATCATTTTCGATAAATAATAATAAAGTTATCTTTTGCTACTTTTTCTACGTAACGTAATTATCGTCCTATTCAGTCTCTAGTAGTGGTAAAGTAAATACGGTTTTTATGATCCGTATATACCTTAATTTAATAAAGGTTTCCTTTAAGATAATATCTGAATTTTCGGAAAGCTTTAATGATAACTATAAATTCTTTATCAGGAATACCGTAATTTAATTTTGCTTCTTTTAATTTCTAAGAATAAATGGCCATAAGGTGTAAATTGCCTTAATTATCGCGGTATCCGGTTATTACGTTCAAAACGTAATCCGAAACGTAGGCGTTAAACTTAATTAGGCGATTTAAGTTTTATATAATTAATATTAGCTTAATAATAATCACATCCTTACTTTTCTGAAAGGCCTTTTTCGTTTTATTATCTCAAGAAATTTATTTTCTTTTCTTATTAATTTCGATAATTACGTAACTATCTTATTAAAGTATCCAATAAACTTTTTATAATAGTTGGCAAATTCGAAAAAGACTTACACTTCCTCAACTATAATAGGTATTTTTTACTCTTATATTGTAACGATCTTTTTAGTGCCTATTTTAATGTATCCTAGGATAATAATATATTTTAAAAGTTCTACTTTTTATAAACCGAACCTGCTTCTTTTCTGTGAATTAATAAATTAGCGATTTACAAAGTGTAGCAAATTATACAAACGTATCTTATATATTTCTTTTTATTTTTCGAATAAATAAGCACGTGATTAAGTAACAAATAACGAAAATCTTTAAATACTTTTTAACTGTATACTTAACTATTTGCTAAAATATTACTAATCCGTTTATAAATTTAAACGGTATAACAAAGTATTCGAAAAATTCGTATTTCGTTTTAAACGTTATTTTATATTTATATCTTAATTTAATGCGGATTTAGTTAAATCCTTTTTTTAAATTTAAGCTTATAAATTAATCTCCTTTATAAAGAAGATCTTTTATTCTGTAAATTAAAACTAATAATATTTTATCTTTAATTATAGTCTTACTTAATTATTTATAATTAATAATTAAATGTACTTTTCCGTTTCTCCTTAATATAAAAGATATGAGATATCCGGTTAATAAAATAAAACGTTATATGTAACATTTTCTAAGTTTATTTAAAAAAATATACCTGTAATGCTAATAACTTTGTTTTATTAACGTTATATTTTAAGTAAAACTTGGTTAATATTATTTCTTTAAGGATTATTTCGTAATCCTATATATTATATTTTCATAATTTTGTTTTAATCTTTTTCGGAATAATCGTTCATCTTTAGTAATTTTGTTTTAATAATAGTAATAATAATTATACGTCGTATCTTTAATATACCCTCATTTTTTCTTATATTTCGTTTCTATTAATAGTAAAACTTTTGTCGTATATTTATACCTATAGTAGTTATTGTTTTCGATTAGATAATAAAGTCTTTTCGTATCTTATTTACTTTTATCGAAAACGTATAAAAGAAACTTTACCTAGTTAATTATTTAATCGATTAAAGTGTTATATTAGTATAATTATAAGTTTCTAAAAATTATTTCGTAATTCCTTATCGGAATGATATTAAAGTTCGTTATTTGGCTTCGTCCTTTAATAAAGATTTCGAGGTGATTAATCTCGCGGCTAATTTTTCTGTTATCGTAAGCGAATATTTAACCTTTTACGTTTTTAGCGATATAAAGTTCTATGTTTTTTTATATTAATTAAAATTAATTAATTACATTCGGTATAATATAATTACTTTCTATTATTTCGTAATTTATAAATGCGGTAAACTAATATAGTTCAACTCATATTTATAAGGTAATAGGATTATTTTTAGCTTTTATCGTCGCGTTTAAAGCTTTTTTATAAAGTCTTTGTTAAACCTTTACGGTTTTACCATTTTGCGGATTTTCTATAGGTAGCGTTCGTTTTTTAAATCGTTTTTTAACGTTTTAATACGTTCTTAATTCTGTTGGTTAAGGGTTTGTAGTGGTTTTAATTGTCCATTTTATTGGCGTAGGGTAGCTTCGAGTAAGAGGATTTATGGTTGAAAGTTTGTTTTGGTGATATATTCTAGTTCAGGATCTTTTTGTTCTTTTTATCGTACCTGGAATTAGGTATCGTATTATCTTATTCTTTCGGTTTTTTTGTTTTCGTATTTTACTTTTAGTTTTTTATTACTTATCTAGGTTATTCGTAAAGGTTAATTGGAAGTTTAAGTTGTTATTTACTTTTAAAGATGCTTTTATAAGTATTTCATAACTTCCTTTATCGGTTTATAACTATATTATATAAAATAAGATATAAAACCGTCGTTTAGATAGCTTTTGTCTTTAAGTTAATTTATTATTACCGTAGTAACGTTAATGGCGTCCTTAAAAGCGTATATTTAAAATTTTTAAATTATACTTAATCTTTAAAATCTTTTCTTATTTCATTGTAAAACTGGATTTTTATTATATATTTATGTAAACCGTTTCTAAATATACCGTTAGTTTTTTCAAGGTAATAAGTACGCTTATAATGGATAATATATAGTGTTCTCTATCGGTTTAATTATTTTAGTAATAAGATTTCGTTCCAGCCTTGGTATTTTTTAATTCATACGTTTAGGTTTAATTATTCGTACAATTATTACCGTTTTTATTGTAATTTAAAAAATAATTTATTTTCGGTAAACTTTTTTTATGCGTTATGTTTCTTAAACTATTAAGTTATTATAGGTTCTCTGATAAGGGTTCGTTATTTTTGGATACTTACTTAGGATAGTTTTTCGCCTTTTTTAATTTTCATTATACCGTTTTAAGGGCATTATAATCGTTTTAAACTTTGATTATATTAATTAATTTGTTATTTTTTAAAAAGAAAAATTCGAAATAGTTTTTAAAAACCCGGTATTTATATATTATATCGTAACCTTTTATGTATTTTATTTTAATAAGCCTTATATCTTATTTTGTTATACTTATAATATTTAATAATACGAAGGTTATATTATTAAATCACGCTTAATTGTATACGTTTTAATATTATTCCTTAAATTAGAAAGAAGAAATCCTTTGTTCCTTGCTAGTTATTTTTTATATATCCGAGTTTAAGGATATAGGGTTTCTTTTTCATTATGCGTTGTTTATATTATTAGTTATCGATTTTAATTATTTAGTTAACGTATTTGTCGAAAGTAAACAATTTCTACAACGGATTATTTTATTTTTAATAATTCTATTTGAGCGTTTATAAAAAGTATTTATTATAGTTTTATTATTACTTTACACGGTACGTAAGAAGGTTTGCTTAAATAATGCTGCGTACCTTAACGTTAGGCTTGTTCGAGTAAGCTAAGATATATCTTATCTAGTTTTTTGTTTTCTGTTAGGGTGTTTATATATATTTTTAACTCTTTGTTCGGAATAAGTATAATATTCAAACAGTTTATTAATATCTTCCTTTTTATCCTCCTTTATTTTTTTAAGTAATTTCGTAAAATAAGTTGGAATCCTTTAAAAGCGTTTCCTTTCAGGCTTCCGGTAATAATCATAATTTTATTAACTTTATCGGTTAAGAAATTTCGGTAAAGATAAAGGTATAATTTAGCTCACATTAAAAAAAGTTAAACGTTTCCGGTATTATCGAAAAACTTTAAAACTTTAATCTTTTGCTTAGGTATTACAATGGGTTAACTTTTAAGTTATTCGTTCGTTTTTCTCTTAATTTTAAAAGCTTTTAAGTTCTGAGGATTATAATATCTTTTAATTCTTTTAACGGTAAGCTATTTAATAATAGTCGCGGATTGCTTGCTGGTAAATATGTTATCGGGAATATTACTTAAAGTTTGACGGTATTATTAAATAAAAGCTTACAACGTATAACAGTTAAATGGTTTATCTTGGTAATAATATTATAAGGAATTAAGTAATAACATATACAATAATTACGTTTAATAATGATAAATTATTAACGGGTAATTTGAATAATTAAGTTATATTATAATCCACTAATTTATTCAAACTATAAAAAGAAATAAGCCTATATATTTTATCCGGTTTTCTATTGATCGAATATAGTCGAATCGATTTCGTTCGACCATTAATCGAGTGTAGTCGAACCGATTGCGTTCGACTTTCCTTTAATTATGTGATTGTTCGGTCGGAGTTCTCTTGCTTATGGTTCCGACCGTCTGGAGGGGCCGAGACTAGCTGGGTCATAACATTTCGTTTAGGTAATAATCTTAAAAAGTTTTAACCAGTTTTTAATAAACTTATTAAAATTTAGTTTGTATTAATTACATTTATTAGTTTTAAGATTATTTAAGTTTTAAGATACCAGGTTACTGGAATATGTTTAGCTATAAGGTAAATAATTATCCGTATTATTTATTTGAGATATACTCTCTTTTCTTTTAATAAAGAGATAAATAGCTTTTTTTATGGTTAGTTTTGATCGATTTATCCTAATTGTCGTATCGGTTTTAGCTTATATTAAAATGGGCCTTTTTTATTTTACTTATTCATACTTTTATTACCAGGTTAAATAATTTAATATTTCGGTTAACTAAAAGTAGCAGGTTTTAAATGATATTTTTTTAGTAATAATCAGATAAAATGCTCTTCGATTAAGGCTAGTAAAGATTAAAAATTATCGTTTCTTTTCTAACTTTCGTATTATATTAAGAGATGTTACCTCTTTTTCATATTTTCTTTTCGTCCGTAATATTAGTAACTTTATAGTTTACTCCTTTTTAACTTAAATTCATAATTTACTTTATATTATTAATCTTGTCGCCGATTCCAATATTTAATTAATTAAAATTCCAGTAAATACGTCGTTAACGACGTAATTATTACTTTAGTAACCTTAATTTAACATATTTCGTAATTTTTATATATTACGTTAGTATTTTCATAACGTATTTTATCTTCTGGATTACGCAATCGGTATAAAATTGAAGCTATTAAATTAAGTTCCGAAACCGGTTACGTTTCGCGTTTATATTTCTTTGTCGTTTTCTGAGTAAAGCCGTATCTTAAGATAAGGTATCGTAATTTTAACTTAGCAGCTTTCTTATTAATCGTTAAGAAAATTGCGACGTTATCGTAAATTCTCATCTTTTTTTTTAATTGTCGAGTTCGCGTATAGTTACTAAGTCGTTATGTTCGTAATCGTAGTCGAAATTATAATCGAAGTCGCGTTTTAATCGAAATTTTATCTCTTTCGTCCGATAATCGAAATCGCAAGTTGCCTTAGTAGCTAGCTAAAGCTAGTCTTTTTGTATTAGCAGTTAAATGAATTGGAACGGGGTAACTTTGTCCTGATCAGTGTATAATTGAAGAAAGTATTACGATTGAGCCCTCGGTTTAAGAGATAATAAAGATAATGCAAATTATATTATGGTGTTAAATCTATATGCAAAGCGATGATGAGTGCTTGCTAGTTTCTATGGTTGCGCCTAGCGAAAAATAAACTCCTGGAAATATAAGACTGGTGATGATTAATTGATCAGCAAAGCCAAGTACCCGGTTCTGCACCTTGCACCATTTTGCTAAAGGCTAATTGAATATTTTTATTATATATTACCTTGACGACGTTTCTATATACTTAAAGAGGAAAGAAAAATATATAAAATATATTTATAAAGTTTGCTAAATTTTGTAAACCGTAAGCATAGTAATTAATACGGCAAGAAATAAATTTCAGGCGGAAAAAGACATTTTTAAGATATATTATAACCATAAGAAGATTATTATAATATAGATATTAATCTCGCTTATTATAATTAAAGAAGTATAAACTTTCCTAAATTCTGTTAATTATTATCAAGGGTTTATTCGATGTTTTAAAGGCATAATTATACTCATATTAAATTTAATAAAAACAGAGTCGAATTTTATTAAATATTAAAAATAAGAGAAAGCCTTTCAAAACTTAAAAACGTAATTATTAATAAGCTAATATTATTTACATACGATTTAATCAATTTAATCAAATTTAAAATTAATGCGTCGAATTCTATTTTAAGCATAATAGTTAAATATTATAATAATGTAAATAATTTATATTTTATCGCTTTTAAAGTTTAAAGATTAAAGGACATAACGTTAAATTGCATTATTTCGGATAAAGGGTTTATAGTTATCGTTAAACCCTTTTACAACTTTAATGTTATTTTAAAGAAAGTCTTTATTAAGTTAACGTATATACGAACTATAAGAGCTTCAGTTGCTGTTTTAATAT
Organism: Monosporascus ibericus; assembly: GCA_004154915.1. NCBI lineage: Eukaryota > Fungi > Ascomycota > Sordariomycetes > Xylariales > Monosporascus > Monosporascus ibericus. The sequence goes on from QJNU01001596.1 coordinate 116,113, forward strand.
TAAAATATTAACAAAATATTACGTTATATAAAGACTTAGTAGAATGAGGTTTTACGGTTATTTTTAAACGAGATGAAAGAATATAATATAAATACGTTTAATCGAAGAATAAATTTAAAAAGAAAAGATTAAAATTAATTATTAAATCTTTAATACTACGCTAGACGGATAGTTGTAATTACGATAAATAATATCGATAAAAGAAATACTCTTTAACTTATATTAAAGAATATTAATATCAAGTATATAGGGATATTAATCATACAAATACTTCAGAATTCATAAAATCTTGAAATTGTGATAATAGATTTATTACATTTTTAAAATAAAATTAATAAAAGGAAATAGTATAATAATATTATATATGTAATAAAATAAAAGCCCAATGATATAAGTTTTACGGAAAGTTAGAATTATTACTAATCGTAAAATGACTATAACATTTAATAATTTTCAATTTTATTATTAAACTTGCCTTACTAAAAAGTCGAGCTACTGCTATATATTATAATAGTATTTTATAACCATTAAACGATTTATGACATCTTTTTATTTTCTTTAATATAATGGAAATACGGACATAAAGTAACAGACTAAGATCTGTTCTAAATATATTTAAAAAATATACCCATTATTTTAAATACAGGATTAATATTTATTTCGAAATTTTAGTAATAATTTAGAACGTAATTAAATTTAATTTATATATTATTTAACTTATATAAATCTTAAGTAAAGGTATAACGTCCCACGTAAGCTCCCGATTTAAACAAGCTTGTGATTCGTTTTTTGGCACTTCGCGATAATAAATTTAAACAAAGTAATTATAACGCCATAATTTAATTCTAAGTAATCGGACTTTTCTTTGCTAAACGTATTTACAGCTTCTTTATAAATACGCGTATTATGTCCGGGCTTGTCGTAAACGCCATACTTCCGTTCCTTCGTCTTAACCCTTTTACGACGACTACCTTCAGCCGTTATTGGCTGCATTTTTTACCACCACTTTCCTTCTCGGCCAGGAAAGCTTATCCTTTTTGTATAGTAAGTATTTTTCCTTTTTAAAAACGTTTATTTTTAACCTTCCGACGTTTACTTAAAATATAGTTTATTTCGCGTAATTAGACTTTTTTTTCCCAAAAAAAAGCGGCTTTATATAAAAGTAGCATGTAACCTTTTATTATAAAATTAACCAACTTAATTATTTTTGTTGGCGAGCTGCCCTAATAGTTTTTAATCCTTTTTTATAAATACGTTCTTATTTTGTTACTTTACGAATATTTTATAAGGGTTTCGCGGCGGGGGAAATAGAATTAGCAGAAGTAAGCGGGGAGACGTTCGATATAGGTATAACTGGAAAATTTTCTCATTCGGAAAAAACGTTATTAAAATCGAATAAAATAAGTTTAGCTTTTACAAATCCGGATTTGATGTTGTCGGACGTTATAGCAGCTTTAAACGTGTCATAAAAACCGAAAATGTCACGGCGGCTGCCCTGTGAGCCACGGCGCCAAAAGGTCAGCAATACTCCAAGTTCCCTTGGAGCACCCAGGGCGTCGTTAGCTATATATCCCCTTCCCCCTCTTGGGGCTAGCTAGGACATGACAGAAAAGAAAATCTTTTTTCGCGATATAAGTATGATAACGTCGTATTAAAGGTTATATATATAATGAATGAGCGCGTTTTAAAGAGAAAAAGTAAGATATGTTAAAAGGTTAAAACCGATAAAAATACGAGGGTACGCAAAAAATGATAATATCGTTATTGGCGTAATATTTTTCGAATTCGATTAAATAACAAGTTTCGTAACCGTCGAGGATAAAAAACGTTTAGTTCTTTTCGTACGCGTTCGTATATATTTATTAAAGTATTAAATTTATTTTAAACTTAATTCGTTTATTATTTAGTGATTATAACTTATACCGAACTTTTAATTCGGTAATAATTAATATTTGCGATATAAAACGTTAACGTAGGTTCTTTTGGCCAAAAAGGTAAAATGTAATAGAAGTTAATCCTACGAATTAATAATTTATATAATTATAACTTATTTTCGATTTTTTATTACGTTTATTTAAGTTTTTTAACTTTTTTAATATTTATAATTATTATGCCCGATATTATAAGAATTATTATTAAAAGGCCCGTTTTATTAAAATTATAAATAATTTTAACGATATTATATTATACGATTATAACCTAAGCAAATTCGAATTATTTACGAAACATTTTTAAAACTTTTGCATAATATCCGTTAATAATTAATTTTTTAATTTAACCGCGTTGTAAATCTTTTTACCGTCGTACAAAGTTCGACGCCCAGTTAACCCTAACGCGTATCGCGATGTATTAGGCCCGCAGTAAATTCGCTATATCTTTAATATACTAAAGTCGGATAGGAAACGTTCGCGCATTTAAGTTAAAAGTCTTTTCCATAATAAATTTCTTTTCGGTTAGGGTTAATTTCGAAAATTAAGGAGAATATCGGTTCGGGCGCGTTAACCGTAATATTTGGCTCCTATGGTCGCTTCGGTAATATCGTATGTAAAACTAAGCTTTTTATAACTATGTTTTAGGCGTTATCTTTTAACCTGAATGGTTAAATTTATTCTAAACTCTTTTATAAAACGTTCTATAACGTATATATTAAATAATAAACAAATAAAGTAAGGTAATTAAAATATTAAGAAAAACAGGTCGCAAACGTATTTAAATCGCGAGCTTATGTGCGACGTTAAACGGAAATGATTAACTAAATATTAGAATCCTATTTACGATATTATATTAATTACGAATAAAATAATTAAATTTAAAAACTTATTAATTAGATAATTCGCTACTAATATTAATTATTATAAAGGTAGTACAACGATTTCCTTAAACATTAACTTTGGTTTTCTATTATAAATTTATAAAAATACATACGAAACCTTTATTAACGTTGAAATAATTCTTATAATAAAATAGTTTAAATAATTCTTATATTAGAATAGTTTAAATATTTATGCGTAGAAATAAAGTTTAAATCTAAGTTTAAATAAAATTAAATAAACATATTTTGTAAGTAAATCTGGTGAAAAGAATTAGCCTTTTTAAAGCGAAAGATCAGTGTTTTAATTCCTATAAATGTTTATTTTAAGCGATTAAATATAGGATTTACTTTTAAATATACCGACCTATATAAAGCTATTAGGAAAACCTTAAAAATGATTATTAATTAAAACTATTAGTTAAAATTACACTGTATTTAATTTTTTATATTCATTTATTTTAGTTAGTAAGAGATATTATTAAATTTAACATAGGATATGGAAAAGAAATAAAAGATATATTAACGTACAAAGTAGAAAGAATTTTAAATATACCTTAAAAAAAGGATTTATCGAATATTTAACTAAATAAAACGATTACGTAAATGCCCGAAATATTTAGGAGTCCGGTAAAACATTTATAAATATCTAGCGCCTCTTAAAAACCTTTTAGGAGTAACGACGGAATTATTTAATATAACCTTTTAATCCGGGCTTAACGAAACGGATTAATTAGCGATTTTATGACCAAATTAGTTAGTTATTCCGATAGTCTGAACGGCTTACGTGACGGTTTTTATCTTAACCTTTTTTTCTTCCTTTAATTTATGTAACGATTATACCTTACGATGAATTATTTTTATACTTTTAGTACGAAAGAACTTGTGCGTTCGTATATATTCATTAAAATATTAAGTTTATTTTATACTTAATTCGTTTATTATCCAATTATTATAGCTTATATTAAGCCTTTAATCGAATAATAATAAATATTTTCGATAATAAAAATTAAAGTAATTCTTTCTCGCTTTGATAATAAATAAAGGTAAAGCTTAATTTTAAGTATTAATAATTTGGAGGATTATAATTTATTCTCGGTTTATATATTGCGTTTATTTAGGTTTGTTACGTTTTTTAAAATTTATACTTCCCATATCCGATATTATAAGAATTTTTATTAAAAAATCAGTTTCGTTAAAGTTTTAATTATCCTTTTTTAAGGTGCTGTATTTTATAGTTATAACTCGAATAAGTTCGAATTATTTACTAAATATTGTTAAATTTTCGTATAATATTTTAATAATCGATCTTTCGATTTAAACGTGTCTTATATTTCTTTTTACCGTCGTACAAATTTCGACGCTCAGTTAACCCCGACGCGTTAAGTAAACAATTCGCCATATCTTTAACGTATTAAAGCCGTATAGGAAACGCTCGCCTGTTTAGGTTAAAGATTCAGTTGATAATCGATTTCTTTTCAGTGGGTCATAATTTTCGCGAATTAGAGATAATATCGGCTTTAAAAGATTTGTAAGTATATCGTTTATATAAAGTTTAAAAGGTAACATTATATATAAAATTAAGTATCGCATAATTAAGTTCCGGGTTCCGCTTCTTAGCCTGAATGGCTAGGTTTATTTTCGCTTTTTTTGTAAGCCGGTTCATATTATTAGTGTTGAAAAATAGATAATGAAAGTCCGGTGGTTAGAATGTGCTAAAAATCGTCTAATGAGGTGGTGCATCCGGTAAGGTAGTGTAGGACCTTAGTTTATATTTCGGAAAATTAATTTAATGGTAGCTATAATACGTTGTATTTTTTATAATATCTGTATTTTTCTTTATATTTTATTCTCAGAGGTAATAAGATTTATATTATATCTTTATTCTTATATTCGTCGTTATTTTCGATTTAGTACTACGATTCTTTCTTGGTTCATTTTATTTTATTTAAAATTTTAGAATAAACTATACTTAGTTAATGACTTAATTAATTAAAGAGTTATATTAATATAACCAGAGTGTCTTAGAGATTACATAGTAATTCTTTATTCAAACTATATCGAAGTTTTATTCTTTAATTCTATCTCTTAGTAAAAACTTTGAGATCATTCATTTTGCCTATAATTCTTTCATTATAATATATAAATACCTAACCATTCACCTTTTCGGTGAGACAAAGTTCCGTCTTCTTTTATAATAACCCAAATTAATTAATCATATATGGTATAATATAATTATTACTTATTATTTTATATTTTATAAATGCGGTAAATTAATATATTTCAAATCGAATTCGTAGTCGAATACTGTTGTTTTTAGTTCATATTATCGCGTTTAAAGCCTCTTTCGGAAGTTCTAACTAGCCTTTCGAGATCTTACTATTTTACGGCTTTTTTACAGGTAATATTTATCTTTTAACTCGTCCTTTAATACTATAATACGTCTGCAACCTTTTTATTTAAAGTTTTTAATTACTTTACTTATCTCTTTAGCGCTGTAACTAATTACTAACTAAAAGGATTTATATTTAAACTCGCCTTTTAATAATATATTTTAATATAGAGATGTCTGTAATGGGGCTGCGTTTGAGCCCCATCATAGCACCAAGCTTTCGTCGGTGCCAAGCCGCTAGGAGTACGCTGCGCTAACGCAGCGTCAGATAATTTCATACACAAACTGCGTTTTCGATCTTCTCTTTTCTTTCCTCTTTAATTAAAAAATAAAACCCTTTTAGGCCACTCCTTACAGGTCGTACAGGTTAAGCCTTTTACATATTTTCTAACTTACAATTAACAAAGCAGGAAATATTCGGGATCAGATAAAAAGATCTTCGAACGCTTCTTACGAGGCCTAGCAAAGGGTTCTTATAGGCCTAAAGGTGCAGGCAATACTTAACGCGATAATAAAAACCCTAACCTCTTATTTAATAACCCTAAAGTAACGTATAAGCTTTTAGTTCGAAAAAAGTAAGAAAAAAACGTCCTTAATTAAGGAATACGTAAAAAAATAGCACATTATTAATAAAAACTTAACGAACGCGATTAAATAGCTTAAAAACGGATTTATTGCCTAATAAAAAATCCTTAACCAATTACATATTCGGAAGGAAATCTCCGCGGAAAATATTTTTACCTTATTAACGGAGTAATTATAAACTTAGCCAACCCTTATTTCCAAAGTAACTCAAGCGGCCGAATCGATATTTAAAACTAAGCGAAAGCCGTTATTATGGCCGGAAAAGTTCGACAGAACCAAAAAAAAGGTTCCCTAAGTAATATACTTCCATAAGCGATAAATTAAAAACGGATGTCATCTTTATAGGAAAGGTTCGGGAATAGTTTTCCGATATATACGAAAAGTTAAACGGTAATATATAACGTATAATTATTACATATTATATTATTAAAAGTTTAAATCCTAATTATAACCTTAGAATTTTTTTTTTAAACGTTATACGTTTAATATAACGACCGATACCGGAAAGAAAAAGCTGCCAAATAATTTAAAAGCTTACAGCAAATTAATAACGTAAAGCTCTTATCCTTTTATTTAATGTTTAAAAGGATATTAACCGACGTAAAGGGAATAACGTAACCCATAAATACGAAATTTATGTTTTTAAAAAAAAGCGTTAAATAAAAAGCTTATTTAAATGTTAATCTTAATAAATTTACCCGATAATTATAACGCCTAAATAAATAAGGTTATGAAGATTACTAGGCGCCTCGAAAGGATAAAGCGATATAAAGGGGTTAACAGCTTTATAGCCGCTCCCGGCGACGATAAAAAACCCTTAATTAACCCAAATGGCGACATAAATATATCGAAAATCTTAATTATAAGCCGATAAGGTCGAAAAACGTAGGCCTTATTTTCCGCACTTAAATAATACGCGCATTAGGTTTTTTAAGAAAAAAGAGATATTCGTAAGGCGAAAGGCCTATACCTGCGATGCGGTCGCTTTAACTACAGGGTAAATCGCTGCCCTTACCTGCCCGCGAAGAAAACGTAAAGCGGAATTAATTTTTTAAAAATTCCCGATCTCGAAAAACCGGAATAGGAAAACGGAAAAGGAAAAAAATAATTTCCGAATATCGGCGTACTCAGAAGCGAAATACGACCTAGGCGGAAATAAATATTACGAAACAAAATATAAATAATTTATTATTTATTAACGATGTTTATATTAATTAAAAAAAGCTTATAAAAACGTTTATTAATTAAGGATATAAATACTTTACTACAGTAGGTAAAAAGTTTACGAAACTTTTAAAGTTACCGCGTATCTCAATTAAGGTATAAAAACTAAAAAAGATTCGAGAAAAAAGTAAACCTTATCGAAAAAAGATTAAGGAAATAGCGTATATAAAAATAAACGTTATTAGGTTTAAGGCTAAAACCTTTACTTATATTATTAATAGCTTAAATTATTCTTTAATATTAAAAACACCCTGGATAAAACGTTACAAAGTTACTTATTATACAAAAAAGCACCTTTTAACGATTAAAGGCGTAAACAGCATAAATGTTTATAAAGAAAAGTACTAAAAGTTAAGAAATTATGTAAAAGTAACTTACGAAATACGGATAATCTTTATAACCGCGTTCGAAGCGGAGCTACGGCGGATAAAGAAAATGAAAAGGACCAGATTAAAAATTCAATTATTTTCAATTACCTTAACCGATATCAACAAAGCCTTAACGTCTAAAAAGAAAGCTTTAATAAATAAAAAGCTTCCGTTTAGGTTAAAAGCGTTTCGGAAGCTTTTTAATAAAGAATTAAAGGACGCTTTATTATTTTATCGTTAAGAAATTAATAATAAAATCCGATTACGCCGTAACGAAACCGCGTAAAAGATGCTTGCATTATGAGAACCTTTATATGGCATATCCCGTAACCAACTGTTAGCATTAAGGAAAACTCTAATAAAACTCCTTAATAAGAGGTATATTCGTATTAGCAGTTCCTTAATAGAAGCCCCGGTCCTATTCGTAAAAGAATTAAAAGGAAGATTCCATTTTTGTTACGATTATTAGGCGTTAAATACGATAACCAAAAAAGATCGGTACTTTTTACCCTTAATTGCGGAAACCTTAAGGATACTATTCCGAACGAAATGGTTTATAAAAGTGGACGTACGAATAACGTTCCATAAAATTAGGATTAAGGAAAAGGACGAATGGAAAACCGTTTTTCGAACGCGCTTTAGGTTATTCGAATGGTTAATAATACCATTCGGGTTATGCGGTGTTTTTATAACGTTCCAGCGTTACGTAAACGAAGTATTAAAGGAATACTTAAATATTTCTTTCTTTATTTATATAAATAACATCCTTATTTTTTTCCGGCATTCAAGGAAAACTATATGTAAAAGGTGGAAAAGGTTTTAAGCCGTTTAGGAAAGGCGGGTTTTAACCTCGACATATCTAAATGCGAATTCGCCGTTAAGATAACAAAATACCTAGAGTTTATTATAAAGGTAAAACGGGAAATACGGATAAATCCAAAAAAGCTGCGCGCGATTAAGGAATAAAAGGCTTCCAAAACATTAAAAGAGGTACGGAACTTATTAAGTTTCGCTAACTTTTACCGGGAATTTATAACCCGTTATACGGAATTGATAATCCTTTTAGTTGCTTTAACCTAGAAAGGAACATTATTTCGTTAAAAAAAAGATAAAGGCGTTTAAGCAATTTAAAAACGCCTTTATATTAAAGCTAGTTCTTACATAATAAAATCTCAAAAGGTTTATAATAATAAAAACGGACTGCTTTAAATACGTTTGCAAATGGTATTTATCTTAAGTTAATAAGCAGTGAATATTACGTCTTATCGCTTATTATTCGAAAACATTAAACGCCGTTAAGTTTAATTACGAAATTTATGATAAAAAGCTTTTAATAATAATTATTTATTTAAAGGTTTAAGATATGGAATTACGTAACGTAACAGTTCCGTTTAAGGTAAATTACTAACTATAAAAACCTAAAGTACTTTATGATTACCAAAAAGTTTAACGAACGTTAAGTAACGTGGTTCGAAAAGCTTTTTCGATTTAATTTCCATTTAAAATTCTCCATAGCCTCGTTTAAATACTAGGGTTGACGCATTTTTGCGTAAGGAATAAAATATACTCGCGGGAAAAACGGATAATAAAAAAACAAGTTAGGAGTTTTAATTGTTAAAGGATAAATAGCTTTTTACGTCGTTTACGAAAAACGGGAACGATATAAACGAACTATTAGCGGTTAATAATATAGGTACGATAGGGAATAAATTATTTTAAGGAATGTAGGTATCCTAATATTACGAAGATTTCCAAAAAAAACCTAAGACGTAACGTTAAAACATAATAAAAGTTACGTCCGAATTATTAACGTTATTACCGAAAGCAAACGTAACTTCCCCGCAAAACTAAAGTTATTAATATCGATCGTAGAATGCTTATTAAATGTTAAAAGATTACCTTAATTTTGCGAACGTTTGTGGATCCTGGATTAAAATCCGTTTAGGACGGCTTTAATCCAGAATACGTACGATTTTTACATAGTAAGCCACCTGGGAAGAGAAGTTACAATAACGGTGCTTATAAAAAGCTTTTCTTGTCCCGGAATATACCGCATAGTTAAAAGGTTTTATAGGAACTGCGACGTATACGGTTATAAAAACGTATAAAGAAATAAGAAAAAGGGGTTATTAAAGTTATTGCTAATTCCTAAACGGTTTTATAACGAGTTGTCGATTAATTTTATAACCGATTTACTAGCCGCTTTCGAATATAACCTACGTTTTTTAATAATTATAATAAACCGATCATCCCAGTTAGTTACCTTAGAAGTAATGCTTACGATAGACGTAAAAGCTTACGTAAAGGTGTTCATGCAGGCGTATTGGAGGTTTTATGCTTTTCTCCGGGTTATTATAAACAATAAGGGAAGTAACTGGTGAAATAATGCAGGGTGCAGAGCCGGGTACATAGCTTTGCCGATCAATTAGTTATCACCAATTATGTATTTCTAGGAGTTCATTTTTCGCTAGGCGCAACCCCAAAAAGAGGAGATACTTATTATCGCTTCATACATGGATTTAATACCACATAATATAATCTGCGTTACTTTTATTATCTTTTAAATCGCGGGCTTAATCGTGACATTTTTATAAAATATGCACTAATCAGGATTAAATTATCCCGTTCTAATTTATTTGGCTGCTAATATAAAGAAACTGGCTTTAGTTAGCTGCTGAAGTAACTTGCGATTTCCGATTATCAGACGGAGGGAATAAGGTCCTGATCAGAACGTGACCTTGATTATGATTACGGTTACGATTACAAATATGATAATTTAATAACGATGCGCGAACTCGACGATTGAGAAAAGGATAAGGTCCTACAATAACGCCGTAACCTTTTTTGCGATTAATAAAAAAGTTGTTAAACTAAGATTACGATGTTTTATTTTAAAATATAGCTTTATTCGGAAGACGATAAAGGAACATAAGCGCGAAAAGTAACCGGTTTCGGAATATGAATTAATTATTTAAGTTTTAAACCGATTATGCAATTTAAAAGATAAATTATATTATGTAAGTGCTAACGTAATAAGATTAAGATTACGAAATATTTTGGATTAAGGTTATTAGAGTTATAATTACGTCGTTGGCGACGTGGCTATTCGGATTTTGATTAATCAGATAATAGGACCGACGATAAGATTAACGATATGAAACAAGTTGCGAATTTAAGCAAAAAAAGGATTAGGGTTATAAAATTATTAATGTTACGGATAAAAAGAAAAATACGAAAAGGGATTAATATTCCTTAATATAATGCGAGAGTTAAGAAAGAGATAATAGATAATATATTTTAGATTTTGTTAGCGTTAATTGGATAATATCCTGTTTGGTTATTGCTAAAAGGTATTATTTAAGACTTACTGCTTTTGGTTAGCTTTAATGTTAAAACATTTAGGTTGGTAATAAAGGTATTAATAAGTAAGCTAAAAAAGGCCTAATTTAATGTAAGTTAAAGACGATACGTTAATTAAGATAAGACCGTTATAATAAATGGTAAAAGGAAAAGGTTACCTATCTTTTTATTATAAAAAAAAGGGAAAGTGTATTTAAGATAAATATTACAGATAATTATTTACCTTATGCTTAAATATATTCCCGTTAACCCGGCGTCTTAAAACCCGAATAATTTTAGGATTAGTAAATTTAATTAGTTTAAGATAGGTTTTAGTAGGTTTGTTAAAAACCCGTTAAAGTTTTTTAAGATTGCTACTTAAATTAAACGATAATAAGGTTTTTTACCTGTACCGGAATTCCTTATTTTAAAAAGAAATTAAAGTTTTGCTTTAGATACCATTGTTTAATACCGATCGATAAAGAACTTTTACGAAAGTAAAGTTAGTAAGGAGAAGCCCTTAAGTAATCCGATTAAATTCTTAAAACCTATACGGGATTCGAGCTTTTAAACAGTTTTTGGAATTACGATTAAAATCTTGCGAAAATAAAAGATTGTATAGTTTTATAAGTTTTTAAAATTATCTATAGGACTTACGGTACCGATATTAGACGTTATACCTTTTGGATAGATTAATTAATAAGGATACGGCTTTTTAGTGGATTTTATGGACCGGCTTTCGTTTTTAATAGTTTTTCCGGATTTATTTACCTTTCCGGATTTTCGCTTTTTTGGAACTGGAGTTACCGATTAGCTTAAAGGGGTTAATAAATTATTTAAGAAATATAAGCTGATAAAGTTTAAAATGATTGTTAAGTTATTTTTCTGGACGGATAATAATATTATGAAGGACCGAGTTAAGGTTGTTATTAAGGGATTTATCAGATAGGATAACGTTATTAAGGTTATTTTAAAAACTTTTAAATTATAGGATTTAAAGTAAATCCGGATTATTAAAAACTAATTAAGGATTTTAACGAAGCAAGTTTAACGTAATGGATTTAATTAAGTTTATAAGTATTATTTAAAGTATGCTGTTAAGGTGAAAGATATCCTAAAAGAATTTAAGTTAAAAGGAAAGATAGTTAGTAAGGACGAATATATAGAAAGCCTATTAAAAGGATTATTTGCCGGTTATTTCGAAGGAGTTTTTAATAATTTTTTTATAAAGCTTGAAGATTTGTATGTAACAAATTACGATAATACGTCGATATTAATTAAAAATTAGGCTTTTAATAAAGCTGGACTGCTTAAATATAAAGGTTGTAGCCGATAGTAAGGAAACGTCCGTTTTAATATTAATTATAAGGATAACGACCGGCTTTATTTAATTTAATAATTTAAGTAGTAACGATAAAAAAGCCCTTAACTACGATAAATATTAGCGAATAAAATTAATTAGGTGTTCGAGATTACGAATGTATTATAGGATTTAAAGATTGTTTAAATTCGATAAATTTAGAACTTAAAGGCTTTTAAGGAAGAGATGCGTAACCGAAAAGCTGCCTGGAATTTATAGTATTATGTTCCGCCAGGATAGGAGGCATTTTGGATTTGTAGCTATGGTATTAACCTTTCGATTAATGTAATAAGTTTTTAACCGGATGATTTTAATCGATTAGGTTTTTACCGTGGTTAAGGTGGTTACCGAGGTCGTGGAGGTTATTGAGGTAGTTACCTAAGTCGAAAAGAACGATATGGCGGTTTTAATTATGGTATTTGTTAATTTTGTTTAAAATTTGGACATAATATAAACAAATGCCGTTTATTTGGGAATATGGAAAGTACGGGATTAATTTTACTTAATAATAACGGATATACGATTTACTTAGGAATACCTAACGATTAAGTTACGTTAGGCATAATATAATTTCCTTAAGTCCTTAAAAGCCAAATTATCGATTAACAGATTCCGATTTGCAAAAAAGTTTTAAAATAAATTTATAACTTACTGGGCTTTTTTAATTGCTTTAGGGAAAAAATACGATATTTTGATCGGCGTAACGATATCTATAAAGGCAGGGAATTACTTAAAACTAATTCGGATAATACCTTAATTACTTTTATTAATTTATTAAAGTTTATACAAATTTTAAAGCCGTCCCGATAAAATTTTACCATTAATCAAAACTATATAATTAAGATTAATATAACTTATTTTGTCGGAAAAAACGGAAAACCGTTTTATAAAAAGGTACCTTTATATGATTGGTTATAAAGTAACCTTATTAAAAGTAAAGGTACCCGATATTTGGAGGAAATCCGTACCTTGGAGGTCGACGACTCTGATCAGCTTGCCGTATTTATTAACGTTATGATAATTAAGCGCGTTAAGAAAGGAAAAAAAAAGTTTAATAACGGAACGAAAAGGAATAAAACCGATAATAATAATTTAATATACGATAAACTTTTATTTTATGATATCGAGCTAACCGTTTAAGCAGATAACGTAATTTAAATAAGCAATATAACCCAGATACCGATTATTACGTAAGTAGATAATATTATTTAAACCGATAACATTTTTAATTATGAAGGCCTGATCGATAAATATATCGTTAAGTTTTGGAAGAAAAAAATCCGTAAGAATTTTAAAAGAAAGTTCGAAATTATTTAGTTGGAATTGATAAAGGTTTATTTAGACTTTGGCGAAACTTTTAAAAATTTTATGGTTACTAAGATTTTAAAGGCATTTAATCGTAAAAGTAAAGAAACGATTAAGATGACCGAGGTTAAAGTAAAAAGATTCAAATTTTTAAAAGCGAAAAAGACTTTTAGGATTTTAACCATAAATATCGGGTATAAGTTAAAGATTTAGCAAAAGGTAAAGATTTAGCAAAAGGTAAAGATTTTATCGGTATAATAATGTAATCCGGCTAAATATATTATTCCGCTGTTTAGATTTGCAGTTAGGGTAAGTTATAAAGGCGGCGAAGACCTGATTAGTGGAATTATTAATATAAAAACCGAATCGAGCGTTATTATTACCTTATACGTTAAGCGATATGGATTAATAATGCGATAGATACGAATATTATTTATAAGCTTTAATTCGTAAAAGAGGATTTTATTCGAAGGTATTATCAAGGCACCTGTTTAGCTAGCTGGCCGATTAATTATTATCCTTATGCTTATCGTTAACGATTATTTTGCCGTATAATCGCTAATATTTGGATTTAACTTTATGGTCAAATCGAAGATAATATTTAATATAAACCCGGAAATGATAAAAAAAACCTTAGAGTTTGGTTTAATAAAGATTATTATTCCGTTGGTCCCAGCTGGAAGGGTTACTTATAATATCCGTATTAAAGAAAAGCCAGAAAAAAAGAAGCCGGTAAACCTGTAAGCCGCTTTATTGGCGAAAGTAAGTTTATAAGCGAAAAGATAAATAAATACGTTACGGGTTTATATGTTTTTTCGATTAGTAATACCTGTGCTAATTAAGACCCGATAACCATTTAAGAAGCCATAAGAGATAAGCTGGAGCTTAGAGATACGGTGTTAGGATAGTTTAACGATAAAGAACTTGCATACGCCTTATACGGAATTTTGTAAGAAGAAATGCGAAAAAAAGTTAATAAGGACCGTACCGTACAGATTAATACGATGTACAAGCCGAAATGGAAAAAGGTAATTCCTGTCGATGATATACTACCCAATGGATCAGTACCTCCTGGAAACCCAGATTGGAAGGCTAAAGAGCTTAAGGAGGCTTAGCGAGCTGTTGATTAAAGCGAAAAGAAACCCGACGAACCTGGTATTTCGTTAGCTGCTTTATTTTTTAGATTTATTATTATGCCGTAAGGAACTTAACTTATAGAGGAAAGGGCTGACGTTATTCTTGATTAGTTAGGCGATAAGTTTATCCGTACGGAAAAAGCCTTTTTTAAAGAAATATTGTTCCGTAAAAAGGCTGCCTTAGCCTGGGATTGGCAAAAATATGGCAAAATTAAATCCAATATCGTACCAGATTATAAGATCCGAATAGTCCTTTATAAAACGTGGCAAATTAAGGGCATAATTATGCCGGCTAACCTTAAAAACAAATTAATCGAGATATTATGAGTACGAATACAGAAAGGAATACTTGAATAATTTTATACCGCGTATAAAAACGTTTAGTTCCTTATATAAAAAAAGGATAGTAGATTGTAACTAATTAACTTTATAACAAAATTAAACGTTATTATTTTGCGAAACGTTTTTATGCTAAAAAACTGCAACGAATTTTCCGCGGATTTTGTTATGTGTTTCTTAATTATTTTAATGGATTTTTTTTCAAATTACGATTAGGTTATATTAACCCCGGCTAACAAAAGTCTAACTATTTTCGCAACATTTTTAAGATTGCTTAGGTATATTAATATACTTATAAAGTTTACCAACTTTATGGTTTACTTTTGTCGTATAGTCGGAAGGATTTTAAACGATTTAATGCCTAATATAACTCGCCTATTTATCGATGACGTTAAAATTAAAGGCTTAAGGATAAAATACGATAATAAAGAGATCTTTCCAAAGATTCGGTAATTTGTTTATGAGCATATCGTTAACATTAATAAGACCTTACTTAACTATAAGCTTATTAATATTTCGATCAATATAAAAAAGTTTTAATAATATTAGGAAACTACAGTTATAATCGGATTTTTTTGTGGAATAAATGGTCGCCGTTTAGATATAACCAAAATAAAAAAGATTCTGGAAATTTAGCCTTATAAAAACGTTTCGGAAATTAAAGTTTTTTTAGGTATTATGGTTTATTATCGGATTTTTATTACGTATTTTGTTATAAAGGTCGAACCTTTTATAAAATTATTCCGAAAAAATTAATCTTTCGTTTAAGGTTTTAATTAAGATAAAGTAATAAAAAGCGTTAAAAAAGCAATTACGACAGCCCCGACCTTAATTACCTTAAATTATAGCCTTATAATAGGAAAAATTATTATAAGGATAAACGTAAGCAAATAAAGTTTTGAAGGTATTTTCAAATAAATAATTAATGAAATCGAAAATCCCGCGCGTTTCGAAAGTAGTATTTAAAAGGACGTTAAGTTAAATTACGACGTTAACAAGCTGGAATATCAAACCATTCTTAAAATCTTAAAAAGATTTCGAAACCATATTTATAAAGTCCGATTTATGTTAGAAACCGACGCCAAAGTATTAATTACCTAGATTAATAACTCGATAAGTTCCTTATTTGGAACGCTTTTTACTTATTGGGTTATATGGATAAAAATATTTAATTTCGAGATTAAGTATATTCCTGGTAAGAAAGATATAGCCGCCGACGGATTATTAAGAAAGCCACCTAAAGCCTTTAACGCACTGGATGATTAATAGAAAGGAAAAGTCGATAACTTTATTAATATCCAGCTAAATATTATTCGGCTTAATCTTATTTTAACTGGTATAGTTACGATACCTACTGCGATTGGTTAAAAGTAAGAACCTTTTATTAGAAATTGATTTAAGGAATTATAAAAGTATGCGAGATTTTTAACGATATTAAATCTTTTTAATCGATTGCGAAACGTTTCGAAAAGAAAAAGAACGGCTTTTAAGGCCGAAGCTTTAAATTATTTTGTTTAGGACGGGATTTTCTAACGCAAGGTAAATAAGCGATACGGTATCCGTAAGGTAATTAATAACCAGCAAAAGTAATACGCGGTAATCAGGTAATGTTATAAGGATTGCAGCCATAAAGGACGAGATTCGACCTATCAACGTATAGCAGCTTCCTATTATTGGCATGGAATATATGGACAAATTTAAGAAACGGTATTTATATATCCGAAATACCAAAAAGCTACTAATTAACGCTTTAAAAAAAGCTACGGCTTTTCTCAGCTTATTAACATAGCTGCTATCTGGATGATCGATATATAATTTATGCCCAGTAATAACGGTTACAAGGTTATTATTAAGGCTAAATACGAATTATCCGGTTACCTGGAAGTTAAGGCTTTACGTTTAATTATATTAACTACGATTAAAAACTTTTTAAACGAACATATTTTTTATCGATATGGTATTCCGATTAAAATCAAGATAAACGGAAGTTCTGAGAATAAAGGCGAAATTATTAAAGCTTATAATGTTTTTAAAATTTAAAGGAAAGTTAGAACTACGTATGCTATCTGGCGATAAAATCTAGTCGAAAAAGGATATATCCCAATCGCTAAAGGTTTAATAAAAGCGACGAATAGTATTAGCAAAGGATAGGTTAAACTTCTGCCGAAAATGATCTTCGCCGACAACACAACCGTCAAAAGTTATGGTCTTAATCCTCACGAATTGCTATACGGTTAAAGAATAATCCTACCGATCGAGATAGTATTACCGATTTAGCGTATCATAAATTAGGATCTTAATACTTTAAGGGAAAACTTAATTATATAAAGAATTCGATTATTGAAAAAAAAGGCCGAAAATATAGCTAAGGTTATTAAAATGATTAGCGACCAAAGACGTAAGGCTGCCAAACTTGCAAACGAGAAAGATAAAAACAAGATAAGAGACAAACTTTTATAAATGAATGACCTGGTACTTTTATACGATATACCAAGACATATTAACATATCCAAGGATATGAAATTAAAGTACCGCTGGACTGGACCGTATTTGATTAGTGAGACCAATAATTAAGGTACCTACTACCTGAAGGAAATTAATGGAATAAAGTTATAAAGGACTTTTCCTGCCAATAAATTAAAGTAATTTATAAAGGATAAAAAAGGATATTAAAAGCCGATAAACTTATATAAAGATAACTGGATAAGGTTATTACCCGATTAACCAGAAGATGCTATGTCAAATATTTTAGATGTTACGGAAATTAAGTTACCTAAAGATTGGCAGCCTAGAACTTTAAAGCTTATAAGAACTAATATTAAGGTCCAAATATTTAATGGTCAGTTAAAAGGCTACGTAGTTATGGATGATAATAAGATATTCGAGGTAAGTCGATTAAACGAACGGAAAAGATTAACGCGATTAATTAAAAGAAATTAAAAGTAAAAGGTTTCCTTTCGGTTTCTTACCATTTTGCCTACGATTGTTTTATATAACGCCCATATTTTTTTATAATTAATTAATACCTCCAAACTTAAAAAACCGGGGTTTTATCAAGTATCGAAAATTAAAAACATATTTTTTAATTATTAAACGAAGGCGGCCCTTATCGAATACCTTGATAACTAAATAAATTTTTAAACGGATATTTTTTTTAACTTAAGGAAACCGCAAGTATTTAGCCTTTAAGTAATCGAACTGATTATTCCGGAATATACACTTATAACCCTTAATAAATCCGATATAGTTACCGTAAGATTTTTTATAAAATCCGGGAATTAACTAGCACCTAAAGAATAGAAATATACCATATTAATTAGGTTATTTAGAACCTTTATATTGTCGTTCGTATAATTTACATGGAATTAGGTTGGGCATTCCAAATACTTAAATAAATAAGTTAATAATATACCGAGGATTTTTAAATAACAAGTTTATGAACAAACTTATAAATCCACCCCGAATAATTTCGACGTATACAGGATACGATAAAGGCTTTCTTTTCTGATTAGCCAGTATAATAATAACATTAAACTAAGCACCCGCTACAGCCCAAAAGTTCTTCCCGACAATTCGCCATTTATGATACCGACCTTTAGCAGGGTTACCGATAATACTGATTAATATGGCTCCGAACATCTATATCTGATTAATACCATTTTCCTAAGATAGGTACCAGATAAAGATAATATATATTTCGAAATGTTTTATTATTATACGTTCGACACGGCTTTAATTATTCTAAAATTTGGCTATTACGTTCTTGTTGTTAAACTTAATTTCAGGAAGTTGGGATGGATTTAAATTAGAGAATAGGCCGGGTACCCGATTAATAATCCGAGGTCCTGCTGGAATTAATAAAGCTAAGGATAAGATTATAATGTAAGGTTAAGGATTAGCAGGCATATAAAGAGTTAAGGATATTAACCTGCGATTAATTGATCGTTAATTAATAATACCTATAAATGGATCCGGCCCCGGAGTTAATAATTCGATTGATGGTATGATATTTAATGGTAATAGGTACGGTATCTTTAATAATGAATTATCCATAATAAAAGTCTTAAAAGATAGATAATTCTAAAAAACTGTAACACTACGGTACCTATATTGGAAGATAGGAACTAAGTTATGGATAAACGCCTAACGGTATATAGGATTTTGGGGCTTGCGAATATTATTAGGATTATATAAAGGTTTAGTAACCCGATCAATAGCCAAAGTTTTATCGATATATCTAGTTGAAAGTTTGGAAAATAATAACGAATTCGAAGCCATTAAATTTGTACGACGAACAGCAAAGATCTTATCGAGACCACGGAGGTTCCGATTAATACGGGAAGAAGTAAGTTAAGTATTACCAGATTACCTATTACCTAAACCGGGTAACTTTTTAATAAATAATTCCTTTATTAAATTTATCAGTTCGTTAGGATTTGTATTTTTACAAGAACCTAAGCTGCTATAAGGATTTAATGATTAACGGGAATTTATGATGATAATATTGATTAAGTATTTTGGGAATGGATAAATGGGTATTAAAGTTTTATATTGTTTGGAAGATATAGTCGGAAGAAAGAAGTTAATATAGTAATGGGAAGAAAAAGAAATATGGGTATAAACAATTAATTAAAGTACGTAACGGCGACGACATCTTCCTATATAATATTAAACGGAATTTTCTGGCATTTCTTCGGCGTACACTTTTTTTAATCAAAAAATTAATGCATTAATTTCGTTGCATTTAATTAATTTTACACATAAGTTGTTATTAATTCCTGACGATTTCCTGCACTTATACAATTTCGACCTTAACATCCTAATATTTGCACATTTATACACTTAAACATATACACATATACTTACATATCACGCATATCTTTAGTAATAATAAACTTTGGCTGGAAGGAAATCGAACTAACTTTATTCTTTTCCTTTTTTGCCTTATTATCGGTTTTTTGTTTAACCGTTTTAGTTTTTTTCTAGGATTAAGGAATCCTTCTTTTTTTGGAATTCCTTTTTGTAAGGAAACGATATTTGCTTTTAAAATGCCCTTTTTTGTTATAGTTAAAACATTCGATATTAGATTTATTTTTTTAGGGCCTTTTCGAAATAATGTTTGTTTTCTTTTAAGGTTTGCCTTTATCTTTTTTAGTTTAGCTATTAAAGCTTTTATCGTTATTTCGTTTGTTGGTTTTTTTTTTTCGAGGTACCGATTAAAGGTACGTCGATTAATAATAATTATTTTATCGGTATATTTTTTAAAAGACTCTGTTTTAGGTATTATATATATTTCGTTTTTAACTTACGGTTTTAAGCCGTCGTAAAAGGGGTAAAATAACGTACTTTTTTGTAAATTGGAAATTGTAATTAGGCGGTTAAATTCCGTCGTATATTTTGCGGCTAACTTGGTTTGGTAAAAAAAGGTGTAATTATTTTACCGCGTATTATTCTTTATTTAGGTTTTTAAATATAGTTCGTATTTAGTTTTCGAAATATCGGTAATTATTAAAGATGTAATTAATAATATTTAAGGATTTTTTAAGGTAATTCTTCAGGTAATCCTTTATGATAGGTTCGAACCATAAAAGAATTCGTTTAATAAATAGCTAGGAAATGGTTATTATTTTCTGATAATCTTTTATTAAGAAGTTTTAATAAAACTTAAGGTAAATTTTAGCTTAAATCAGGAATTCTTTTATATTTATAATTCCGTTATAAAGTTTCGGGGTAATTAACTTATAATTTTTAATTTTCGACATTCCGTAATAGCCAGGAGGTAAAATAATGGTTTCGCGGTACCGGTTAGGGCCGAATAATAAGGGTGCTAGGGTTCTTTTTTTTATTTTTCGGGTAGGTTAAGCCATACTTTTTCTGGTAAGTTAGGGTTTTTTTTTTTTTTTTAAGGTTTGGATTTTGCGTAACAGGATCTCCATTTTATCATTTTCTTTTTAGGAAAGAGCTTTTTTTTTTTTTTTTCGGGCCTTAAAGTTCCTGGATTACTAGCTTTTTTTCCTTTTCCGAATTTCCCTAAACCTTAATAATATCCTTTAAAGCCGGGGTTGGCTGTTAGGTCTGGGAAAAAAAGGGTTTTTTTATTACGGGTTATAAAAAGTATAATGTTATTAATTAATTAAAAAACTTTTTCGATAAAAGGTAAATTATTTAATTTAGTTATTAATCCCTTATTAATTCGTAACGGAAATCGGGTATATTATTTATCTTTTAAACGTCGTTTTATAATATTATTTTTATTAAATTTAGGAAAGCTTATACCTAATTAGGCTTAAAATTATCCGTCGGTTATTAATTAAAAAGTTATTAAAATGTAACGAACTTATTATATATTTACCTGGAAATATAAGTAATATTCAAAATGGGGTCTTAATTTATAAGTAATAATAAGGCCCAAAATAATTTATTAAGGGTTTATTCGTTAAAAAGATTTAAAGATTCTTTTTTTAATTAAAGAACGGTATAATTACCTTTAGTTAAAAACTTAAATTAATAACTAAAGAACGAAATTAAGTAAATGTTATTTACATAGGGAACCGGTTCGTTATATATCCAGTTGTTTTTTAATAAGTATATTCGTAAATTTATGTGATTTATATAATTTACGTAATTTAATCCAGATCACCTAGATTACCTAGATCAACTAGATCACTGCCTTAGGAGGCCAAGCCTCCCAACCGAGGATTAGCCGTGGCAGCCCCACGCTAGTCCTCAGAGGCAAGTCTCAACAGGAACCCCTGTTCCTGTAACATTATCATGTAACTTAGTTACTTACTTTACCATTGCTTATCTGCTATTACCAGACGTAACTCTTAGGTACCTTATGCTTAACTCTTACGATACTGCTGCCAATATAAACCGTACGACTAGGCTCATTAGTCGGTTAAACCGACCAGCCGTCACATTACGCCTCCGCCTCCTTTCGAGATGAGATAAGAGATTTGAAAGGTGTCCAAGGTTTGGTAACCTTTACTGATCATCTTTCTCCTAGCTCTTCTCACCACTTCTATCATAAGGTATATCCAGCTACTAACCTCGGGGGAGTGATTTGTTTCCGACATTTGAGGTGCTATAAAGACTGATTGCTAAGCACCCAGAATACAGGAACTCTACCATCCGTCTCCCTGACTCAGCATCAAAAGCCTCTATATTGATGACGCCTGTCGTCGCCCACATGAATTAGAGTATGAGTGGTGGGCACCCGGGTTGACGTTACACTCATCTAACTTATCATAGGTAATTTTGAGTGGCAAAAGCCAGGTTAGATCATGTCTGAAAGACATAAGGATCGGTATCAGCTGCAACGAAGTAAAAGTATCAACTGCACTATCAGCTCACCACGTAAAACTTTCTTCCACGAGTCTGACAACGGCTCCATGTCGTCTCAAAGCATTAACAATAACCCTCACTTCATCCGACATCCCTGGCGGACCACAAACCACCACAGTCGTACCTCCCTTGGAGGCTGAGACATCAGCCTCAATCACTGCCCTCAAGTTGAACCTCTCCCCAACGGACACCTGAACGTCGACATCCCCCCAGCGAAGATCGGTTATGCCTACCACAAGCGGCTCCGGGGCGGCATATGAATCGACGCTGGCGTTCACCATGTTTTGAACGGACTTGACGAGACCTTGTGCCTGCTCTCGGACCCCCCAGTAGAGTTTGCAGGAGCCTAGGGGACGGTAGAGCGACTGGGTGGTG
This sequence comes from Monosporascus ibericus, assembly GCA_004154915.1. Classification (NCBI taxonomy): domain Eukaryota; kingdom Fungi; phylum Ascomycota; class Sordariomycetes; order Xylariales; genus Monosporascus; species Monosporascus ibericus. The sequence continues at coordinate 138,689 of QJNU01001596.1, forward strand.
CTAAGGGTGGGGAGAACGGCCGTGATTCCAACGCCGCCAGCGATGACAACAAGGTTAGGATACTTGGCCGAAGGAGTGGCGTGGTCCCCATCAGGATAGAGCTTTGACTCGCTGCCGTAAGAAGACTCGATGAGGAGAGGTATACCAGTAGTCGAGTTAACTTGAGAGGCGAGGTATGTTGTGCCGTCGCGGATGCGGATGAAGAGGCTAATGCCAGATCCGCTGGAAATTGCAATCTTTGCATTCGAGGACGATGGGGCGGCGATGTTCTTGGTATTCGCGTCAACAGCCTTCTCAATCGAGGGAGTGGGCTCTGTAGTAGCGAGCAGCATCTCAGACGACGTTGTTGGTCCGGCAATAGAGAAAGGATGACTCTCCCACAGCCGCCAAGAAAGGGTGGGAAAAGAGATGTACACATGCCCACGACACTCCACATCGGGAATATCGATGCATAGGTACTCTTCATCGACTTTCGTAACATATCCACGTTTCACCCCGTTGCGAGCAATCCTCACAGCTCGGATCATCCACTCGAAGACCCAGACGGCAATGGCAGCCAGAACCCAATTCTCATAGCCCCATTGGCGCTCATAGCGGTAGATGATATGGTACCAGCAGCCGACGATGGTAATGATGGCGAGGGCGATGTGAGCTGCGTGGAAGAACTCATAGATCCTCTGGCGTATGGGAAGGACGGATAGTGGAATCATTAGGGCGAGTGCAACGGTGCCAATGATACCCCAGTACCAATAGGGGATGGCTGAAACTTCATCGTGGTCGTTGTAAAAGATGACGTGAAGATGGAGCCACAAGGCAGAGTGCAGACAAGCTTGGAGAATGCACATGAGAGCGACCCAGCGGTGCAAAAGCAAGAAAGTAGAATGAGACCAGTTTGTCAGCCAAAGAAGCACATTGTTTCGTCCAGCGTAGAGAATGAGCAACGGCAGATTTGCGAAACTGAGAACACCAGCGCGGTTGGCGACGTAGTTGATGACCTCCTCAAGTTGACCTAATGGGTACCAGGAATGAGGCTGGCGGGATTCGATGCCCACAGCGTTGAGGATGACGTTGATGGCGATGATATAGAGAATGAATAGAGCCTGACCGCGGGTGGGAACGAGACCGAGGCCGAGGATAGGAACCGCGTGGCGTTGGCCAAAGGCTGGGGGATCGATGAGGTAGGCGTAGACCTTGCTGGTGAAACGAGCTGGGAAGGGGACAAAACGCAGGAGGGAGAAGAATATGGGGATCACAGCTCCGGACACTAGGAGGACGATGCTGCAGTTTGTTAACTGGCGCCAAGCAGTCTGGGTAGAAGGTAGGAATAAGAGGAATTGTTAGGGTAAAGGGCCTCTCAGAAAAATTATCTCTTGTACTCACCCATAGGTCTCGTGGTTAACTTCAACATTCTCAAACGCAGTATTGCCATTCCAGTCCGCAATATACTGATCCTCATCCACAACCACCGTCCTGTTAAACACTCCTTCCTCCTCCAGTGACTGCGTGGGCGGATCTTCCGCGACCCTGGCTAATGACTCTTGATACGTCCACTTTGGCTGTGGCTGGTTCAGCTCCCTGCCCACAAGATCCGTCTCCCAGAACTTTTCAATCGCCGAGACGGGCACGTTTTCCCCATCGGGGCCACACTTTACAGAGATGCACCACGCAGCAGACTCGAGGAAGGCGGTGCTGTCGGCCAGACACTCAGCGGAGACACTGCTACTGTGGTGGCCGTTGAGGTGGACGTCGCAGGGGATAGAGGACCGTGGGAGACTGGCACGGCAGGCGAAGGCACAGCCGGGTTGGTACATGGTGATGCCATATCCGATGAGGCCATAGCCTGGACGGCCGGAGGACTGAGCGGTGGCAGCGGTCGCCATGAGGGCGACTGCGAGACTGCCCAGCATGGGTTTAAGAGTCATGGTGGGCGTTGGTTTTTTGTTAAGTTCTCTGGGCGCCCGTAAATTGTCTTTGGCGGTTAAACAAATAAAAACCAGAAAAAAAAAAAAACATGAGCCGATGTAAAGAGGCAGATATTGCGGTAAAGAGATCACACAAAGCCAAGAATGCAGAACGAGGCCAGGGCTGTATATATAATGCGTTCGAGGGCAGTAACAAATCAGTACCACCCATCTTAGCCACATTTTGGCCTTGCACGGTTAATGCCATAAATTAATATACATACATACATACGTACCTGCCTTGCCACTTAACACCTTCTTTCGTTGTTCTCCTCCATGCACGATTTGGGATATCGGAGCGGCTGTTAGCTGTCTAGACTGTGAACCAGTTCCCACTTAGCCTATGGTCTGAGAGAAGGTTACCAGATAAGGTAAACAAAAGTGGCACCGGCAGGGACTCTAGAAGCAATATAGAGCAAGTTATTTTTTGAGGTTTTTGGGCGAAAGGATTCTCCACTGCAGCCAATGGGCCAATAGCAATGGGGACAATGGCAAGGGGGGATTATGATCAAGACGGTTATTCGCCGACCGAAATGTTACCGTAAACAGGGCAGAGAGCCGGATCTTGGAAAGGGTTGAGAACAAGTTGTGCTCATTCCGTATCCGCCCTCTACCTCAAGTCCCTAATGGGCGAACGTTAAATAAAATTAACGGTGTTAAGGTCAGTATGCAACTCGCATTTGCGAAGAGTGGTACCGGTATCAACAGCTGCTTTAAGATATGCTCTGGCGTGGATGGTGCGTTGCGGCGTGGAAGGTCTACTACAGCTAGAGTGTGGGTTGGATATGTTCTCCAAGTTTGCATGGGTGAAACAGTGGCTGAATTTGCTCAATGAGTGCATTTATATATTGTATTTAATACCGGGTCCGCCCTAACTCGGCGATTTATAACTGAAGAGTTATACGAAGGACGTGCCGTAGTAAAGTATAACGTCCTTTGTAGCCGTGCATCCCCGCAGACCGGGTATATGCAAGATCAAGCTGTGAAGTATAAATTTCTTCTAGCGCCTAAATTTCATTCGAGTGCACGGGGTACTTTAGGAAGAGAATAGTATGTTGTAGGCTAGGCGCCGCCAAGCCGACGAGAAGGTTTGCGTCAATTTAGAGCCACGGCGCCTTGGTAAGTAATCAGGCGGCATTTTTAAGGTTGTGGCTTACCTTACCGAGATCAGGTGTCAGATATAGGGGACATCAGTTGTGTTGTTGTATTAGGTCAGTTGCAGGTGCTGTTGCACTTATATAACTTTAAGTAGCTGTAACGAACCTGTCATACATCCACCTGGAAGTATGAGCAGTATCCGAAATGGGGTCTTAATTTGTAGGTAACAATAGGGCAAGGAATGATTCATTAGGGGTTTGTTCGTTAAAGAGATTTAAAGACTTTTCCCTTAAGTAAAAAACGGTACAGTTACTTTTAGTTAAGAACTTAAATTAATAGCTAAAGAGGGAAATTAAGTAGGTGCTATTTATATAAGAAACCGGGTTATATATATCCTTATTTTTTAAAGTGAGTATGTCGTAAATTTGTATAATCTGTATAATCTGGATCCTAGATTATTTAGATTAATTAGATCACCTTAAAAGTTAAGTTTTTTCTGTCCGGAGTTTAACCGTGGCAAGTTCGCATTAAGTTATAAAAGTAAGTTTTTTCGAAACAGGAACCCCTGTTTTTGTAACATTATTTCCCCTTTTTAAAAATCTTTGTCCCAAAGATAAGAACCGCAGGTTGGTTATCTTATTATGTTAAAAAGCTCCTAAATTTTATCCAGCTGATTTTATTATGATAGGTCGCATTCGGAAAAAAAAGAAAAAGCCTTACTTAAATTAACGTAATTTCCGTAATATTCGTGTTAATTTAATTAAGAAATTCGGTATTAAAGCTTTTCCTTATTCTAATTGCATTTAATTAGGAAAGATCGATTGTTATTACGTACCCGAGTACGTAAGTTGTGGTTGTTATATTCGTTGGTAGCATCTATCTTGTAATATTTTTGTTATAAATTCGCTTTAAAAAATGAACGAAATATAAAAACGTTTACTATGGGAGCAACGTAAAATTAAGGATGATTTTTTAGCGTTTTAAAAGTCCGCAAAAAGGGAATAAAAGGCAGTAGAAAAAAGGTTAGTTAAACTGTGGCGTTAACAAAATAAAAAATCGCAGGAATTTGTTGGAAGATTAAGGCGGTTACGCCTTTAATAAAATCTTTTTAAAAAAAAAGCGTTAAAGATGTTAAAGGAAGGTTTAAAATTAAATAAATTAGAAAAACGGGAAAAAATAAAAGAAAAACGGCGACAGGTGGAAGTAAAGCAGGCGTAGCTTGCTTCCGAAATAGATGCCATAACGGAAACGTTTATTTCCTTCGATTGGAACGCTGCGGGTTTAGATTTAAGCGGGAGACCTTTGTTATTTACGACTTTAGCCGCGTTAAAGATAGTCGGTTAAAATTCCGCCGGTAAAACGTTTTAACCAGGTTTATCGTATTCGTTAAGTAGTTAAGTAATTCTTAAATGTTTTTTTCGTATAAATATCCTTCTTATTTGATTAGGTATTAAATTTTGTTTTTGATTATTTTGAAGTTTAATATTCGTTCGATTTCGTACTTATTATTATCTTTTTCGATTTTTAAACTTGTTTTTAACAGGGCGTTTTTAGGTGTTAATTTAAGTAAGGAAATATGGAAAATAGGGTATATTTTTATTATCTTAGGTAGTAATAATTGGTAGTTAGTTTTAAAAATGACCTTATTAACCTTAAACGGGCTAAATTTCTTAAAATTAAGCTTATCGCTGGGCCTTTTGGTTTTAATTTGTAAAATATTCGACGTTGCGTTTTATTTTTATCGTAGTAAGTAAATCTTATTTCCTCTCGTTAAAATTGATCCCTTAATTCTTTTCTTGTTGTAATATTGGGCTATTTTTTGCTGGAAAAAACGTAATTCGGTTTATAGTCGGGCTTGTACCGTTTTAATTTCCGTTACCATTATTTCCGCTCGAAAAGCTATGGTGGTGATTGCAGAAGCTTTGTGCGTCAACTGTTCTGGTTATTAGGTCACTGCCTTATGTCCGTATATAGCTATATGGGGGGATATGCCTATATTTTCGTTGGTAAACGTATTATAAGCTACTTATATCAATAGTAACAGCTCTACCTAATTGTCTTGTTAGTAGTTAATATAGCCTCGAAAATATTACTCCAAGGTCTGGTTTAATCGTTCCGTTTAACCGTTTGTTTAAGGGTAATAAGCTGTCGAAAACTTAAGCTTAACGCCTATTTATTTAAAAAAGCTGGTACCAAACTTGGATATGAAAAGTTTATCTCGATCAGAAATGATTTTTTTTGGTATTTTGTATTTGTCCAGGTAGTATCGGATAAATACATAGGCCAGCTGTTCTGCCGTTGCAGTTTTTTTAAAGGGTAGGAAGTACCCATACTTGGTAAGTCTGTTAATAATCACCTAGATTCCGTTGTATTCGATTTTAGTAACTGGGTCTTTAAATAAAGGAAGGTTGGTAATAAAATCCCAAGCTATGGTGTTCCATACCTTATCAGGAATATCGGTCGGTTACAGCAACCCATAAGGCTTATGGCGTGCTATTTTGGCCTTATTGCAAATATTGCAATTTTTGATAACTTTTTTGACTACCCGGCGCAGTTTTAGGAAATCGTATTTTTTTTGTAACCGTCGGGTAATTTTGAAAATTCCTTAATGTTCATATAATAGGTTTTCGTAAAATTCCTTTACAAATTATTCCTGTTAGTTCCTGGGAACATAAATTTTGCCGTAGTATAATAGCTGGCTTTTTGGCTATCCTTTTAACTGTTAAATCTCTTTTTTTTTATTTATGTTGTAAAAACTTCGAAACTTTATTAAAAGTTTTGGGGTTAGTTTTTTTAGGATTTCGTATAACCGTATAGTACCATCCTTGTCATACTATAGCATCTATATGCTTCGTTTAAAAATTTTCGGATCATAATCGCCTTTGCGATTAAGAATATCCGCCTAGATATTTTTTTTTCCCTTAATATGATATATCTTAAAGTTAAATTTTAACAGAAAAATTATCCAAGTTTTATATCGTTTATTCAATTCTTATGCTTTCATAAATCAGGTAAGGTTTTTATGATCAAAATAAATATCAAAAGGTTTTTTGGTTTCGTTAAAAAAGGGCTTTTATTTTTTAAAAACGTTAATAATTGCCAGTAGTTCCTTGTCGTAAATCGGATATCTAAATTCTGCATTTCGGAGTACTTTCGAATAATAGGCCACTGAATATTATTTATCGTTATCTTTTAGCTATTCTAAGACGGCACCTAATACGTAATCCGAGGCGTCTATCTTTAGGCGCTTTTTTTTGTTTACGTTAGGTAATTTCATTATGGGTTTACTAGTAATTACGTTTTTTAAAATCTGGAATACTTTTTTTATATCCTTTAGGAACTTAAATTCCTTACTAACGTATTCTTTGGTAATAAGTTTCGTTAATAATCTAACTATATTTCCGTATCCCTTAATTAAGCCTCGTACGTATCCCGTAAATCCTAAAATCTGTCGGATATCGGTAACGGTTACCTTGTTAAGGATGGGTTAATCCTTAATTATTTCCATCTTAAAACATTAAATCTGAATTTAGCCGGAGGTAAGTATATATCCTAAAAAGTTTAGCTTCTGTATGTGCCATACGCTTTTAGCTGGGTTAACTCTAATATTTGCCTTATCTAGGGTTTTAAGTACTTAAGCTACATGCTATTTGTATTCCTTTAAAGTTTCGGAGTAGATAAGAATATCGTCAAGGTAAACGAATACGAACTTATCCAGGAATTTTCGTAAAATGGTTATAACCAGGCGTTAGAAACTGGCGGGAATATTGGTAAATCCTATAGGCATTATTCGGTACTTATAAAATTTATATATCGTTCTAAATACCGTTTTTCATTTTTTTCCTTAAGCTATTCGGATACGGTAATAACCGTTTCGAAAATTAAATGCAGTAAATTATTTAACTTTGCTAGCATTTTTTTTTAGTATATTTATAAGGGTTAAAGGGTATCTATTTTTGATCGTAATATCGTTTAATTATTTATAATTAATAACTTTTTTAAAAACCAGGTCTTTATTTTCGTTAATCTTTTACTTTCCGTTTTTGGTTTTTAGTACCATAAAAACGGGATATCCAGCAGGAAAGTTAAAAAATTGGATGTATCCTTTTTTTAAATCGAATTAAATAATTTTTTACAAAACTTTTAACTTTTTAAAGTTTATATGGTAAATTTTGTAAAGTTTAAGATAATATTTCTTTTTAATGGGTATTCGGTAATCCCATTAATCATATAATAATAACTTATAATCTTTTTTATCCTTAAATAATCTTTTAAATTTTCGATACTTAGGTGGTACTGTTTCGGCTTAATCTGGCATTTATATTTCTTTAATAACATAGCAAATCTCTTGCTTATCCTTTTTGGGTAATTTTTTATTGTTTTTTTAGGAAAGTATTTAATGTTTCCAGTTAATATATGGATTACTAGTTCTAAGCTATGGTATTCCTAAAATAACATCGTATCCAGAAATATCGGTAATATTTAATAAAATTCGTTCTTAATATCCTTAAATTTAAACGGGAAGTTTTTTAGTTTTTCGTAAAACTTGTCCGTTTTTATACTTAAATAGATTTCCGTCCATTATTCGTAACTTGTAAGATTTTAACTTATACCTTTAAAAAATTTAATGTTTTTTTGTTATCGCGGGAAAGATAAAGTTACCTTCGGTTTTTAAATCGATCATAACTTTAAATATGCTATTTTTATATTAAAGTGGAATTTTAATCTGGCTGCGTAATCCTTTTACCGCCTCGCATAAGGTTTTGTAAATTAGGGCTTCTCGATGCCTTACTTTTAAAAGTTTTTGGCGTTTTTTAACTTATAATGGTATTTAACTTAAGAAAATTTTTATTCGCGTGCCTTTCGAATAACGTATTTGGTATATTAATCGTTTTTGTATTTAAACCATATTTTCTTGCTATATTTGCATTCGGAGATAATTATTCTTTTCGGGTTCGATCCTTAATTTTATATTTTTCGAATTATCGGGTTAAAAATATAATCCTTTAAAAAAGGTATTCCCATATTTAGAAGTTCGTGTTAAATGTAAAGCATCGGGAAATAACATAAACATCCTTACGATATGGCCTTTTAATTTTATTTTAATTCGGGATATAAGTAATAAGACCTAGGGTATTTTGGTTACCGGAAAGTTTCTATATATCTACATTCATCATCTGGTTCTATAGGTATCTCTTTATTCCATCCAGGCTAAAAATCGTTATCTTCTTTAATTTTAAAATATACGAAACAGTCGTCGACGTAACAAGCAATAAAATACAACAACTTATGCTGGTTTTTTTATGGTTTGGTATATACCGTACATTCAGGAAATTCGCAAAGCTCCGGGGACAACTGCTTATGGTTGCTAGCGTCAGGTCGGAACTAACCGTTTTTATCGTACATCTCACACTAAGATATATCAAAATGGCAGGAACATCCTAGCTTTATAGCTATCCTGAAAGCTATTTATCCGGGGTAATACTTACAGACTTTAACCTTAAAATCCTAACAAATAAGGCAATCCTCGTACTCTAAGATATCGTTCTAAATCTAAATAATAGTAGCAATAGTAAATTCTAGCTGGAAAAAAATCGAACCAACTTCTTTCTTTTCCTTTTCTGCCTTACTATCGGTTTTTTATTCAACCGCTTTAACTTTCTTTTAAGGTTAAAAAATCCCTTTTTTCTTAAAGTTCCTTTTTACGGGGGAACGATACTTACTTTTAAAATACCCTTTCTTGCTATAATTAAAGCACTTAATATTAAACTTATCTTTCTAAAGTTCCTTTAAAATAATACTTACTTCCTTTTAAGGCTTGCCCTTATCTTTCTTAATTCGGCTATTAAAGCCCTTATCGTTATTTCGTTTATTAATTCCTTTCTTTTCGAAATACCGGTTAAAGGTACATCGATTAGCAATAATTACTTTATCGGTATACTCCTTAAAAAATCCCGTCTTAAATATTATATATATCTTATCCTTAACTTAAAGTTTTAAACTATCGTAAAAAAGGTAAAACAACGCGTTTTTTAATAAATTAAAAATTACGGCCAAACGATTAAATTCCGTTATATATTCTGCGGCTAACTTAATCTGGTAAAAAAGGTATAATTATTTTACCGCGTACTATTTTTTATTTAAATTTTTAAACATAACTCGCATTCGGTTCTTAAAATATCGATAATCGCTAAAAATATAATTAATAATGTTTAAAAATTTTTTAAGGTAATTCTCCAGGTAATCCTTCATAATAAGTTCGAACTACAAGAAAACTCGTCCAGTAAGCAATTGGAAAATAACCATCACCTTTTAATAATTTTCCGTTAAAAAGCTTTAATAAAACTTAAGGTAAGTTCTAACTTAAACAAAAAATCCTTCCATATTTATATTTCCGTTATAAAGTTTCGGGATAATTAACTTATAACCTTTAATTTCCGGCATTCCGTAATAGTTAAAGGGTAAAATAATGGGTTCGCGGTACCGATTAAGGCCGAATAATAAGGGTACTAAAATTCTTTCTTTCATTTCTTTAATAAGTTAAGCCATACTTTTTTTAAGGGATTAAAGTTTCTCTTCTTTATCTCTTTCCAAGGCTTAAATCCTACGCAACAGGATCTCCATTTTCTTTTCGGGAAAAAGTTCTCTCTTTTTTCCTTTCGGGCCTTAAAGTTCCTGGACCACTAGCTTTTTTTTTTTTTCCGAATTTCCCTGGACTTTAATAATATCCTTTAAAGTCGGGGTTGGTTACTAAGTCTGGAAAAAAAAAAATTCTTCTTTATTACGGGTTATGGAAGGCATAATATTATTAATTAATTAAAAAACTTTTTCGATAAAAAGTAAATTATTTAATCTAATTATTAATTCCTTATTAACTTATGATAAGAATCGGGTATGCTATTTATTTTTTAAATATCATTTTATGATATCGTTTTCACTAAATTCAGGAAAGCTTATATCCAACTAGGCTTAGAATCATCCGTCGGCTATTAATTAAAAAACTATCAAAATGTAACGAACTTATTATACATCCACCTGGAAATATAAATAATATCTAAAATAAGGTCTTAATTTACAGGTAACAATAAAGCGAAAAATAATTTACTAAAAGTTTATTTATTAAAAAGATTTAAAAACTTTTCCCTTAAGTAAAGAACGGTACAGTTACCTCCAGTTAAAAACTTAAATTAATAACTAAAAAAGGAAACTAAGTAAGTACTATCTACATAAAAAACCGGGTTATATATATCCTTATTCCTTAAAGTAAGTATATCATGGATTTATATGATCTATATGATCTGGATCCCAAATCATCCAGATCAACCAGATCACCTTAAAAGCCAAGTCTTTTCTATCCGGAGTTTAACCGTGGCAGGTTCGCACTAGGCCATAAAGGTAGGTCTCCTCGAGATAGGAACCCCTGTTCCTGTAACAGTAGCTTAGCTCCGGAACACATATGGGCCGATCAGTAGGTGACCTTTCCGTATATAGGGTGCGCTACGTACCCCCCAGCTAGCTAATACACCCCCTTAACGCCTTAAAGTATTTACGGCGTTAATCCCCGCATTTTATCATTTTTTAAAGTTATAATTATTCATTTTACCTTTCTTCTGGCGATTAAATTTTCTTAATTAGTTAATTTTTCGTTTAAAATAACCTTTAAAGCTTTTTTCCGTTAATATAAGGTTTAATAATATTTATTAATTTTAATTATTTTTTTAAAATACTTAAAGGTTTTACGTAATAAGATTTTAATTAATTTATATATTAATATATTTTTTATAAACGTATAATTTATTTTAATTAAACTTTTTATTACTTTTCGCATTTAATAATTTTATATATTTACGTATCGGAATTTTATTTATAAAAAGGTAACGTCGGGGTTAATTAATTATATCGTTTATTAATTATCGTATTATATATTTAACGGTTTTATATTTAAGTTAAAATTTAATTTTCTAATTAATCGGAAAATAAATAATGTTTTTTTTAAATAATTTACGTAAAAAATAATTATTATATTTTGTTTAGCGTATTACATAAGCGAAGCAAATAGTTTTTAACACCTCGTAATAACAAAATTAATTTAATTTATCATAATATATCAAATTTATTTAAATTAATCGGATTCTTTTTATTAGATGTATTTATAACTTCTTTATAAGTACGCGCATTATGTTCGGGCTTGCCGTAAACGCTATATTTCCGTTCCTTCGTTTTAAGTTTCTTACGACGATTACCTTTAACCGTTGTTAGCTGGGATTTTTTATTACCCCTTTTTTTTTCGGCCAAAAAAGCTTGTCCTTTTTATATAATAAGTATTTTTCTTTTTTTAAAAACGTTTATTTTTAGTTTTCTAACGTTTGCTAAAAAGATAATTAATTTTGCGTAATTTGGCTATTTCTTTTTTAAGAAAAACGTTTTTGTATAAAAGTATTAAGTTATTTTTTGTTAAAAGATTAACCGATTTAATTAATTTTATCGGCAAGTTTCCCTGGTAATTTTTAATTTCTTTTTGTAAGTAACGTTTTTATTTTTTTAGTTTTTGGATATTTCGAAAGGTTTTTGCGGAAAGGGAACCTATAAAACCGAAAAAAGTAAGCGGGAAAACGGTTAACGTAAGTATAACTGAAAAGAATTTTAATTCTGAAAGGACGTTATTAAAATTAAATGAAATAAGCCCAGCTTTTGCGAATTCAGTTTTGATATTATCGAATGTTATAACAGCTTTAAACGCGTTATGGAAACCGGCGAGAAAATCTTTTTTCGTAACGTAAATATGGTAATATCGTATTAAATTTTTAATATAAAATGCATACGTACGTTTTAAAACGGAAAAGCAAGATACGTTAAAAGGTTAAAGCTGATAAGAAAAATAAAAAGGTATATAAAACGTAATAATACCGTTATTTACGTAATATCTTTCGAATTTTATTAAATAATAGTTTTCGTAACCGTCGAAGATAAAAAGGCGTTTCGTTTTTTTCGTACGCGTTCGAATATATTTATCGAAATATTGGATTTATTTAAAACTTAATTTATTTATTATTTAATTATTATAATTAATATTAATTTCTTAATCGGTTATTAATAAATTATCGCGATATTAAAAATTAAGCGACGTTTCTTTTGTTAAAATAATAAATAACGGTATAGTTTAACTTTACGAATTAATAGTTTATATAATTATAATTTATTTTTGATTACTTTATTACGTTTATTTAAATTTTTAGGTTTTTTGGTATTTATAATTATTGTATTATATATTATTAAAAACCTTATTAAAAAGCCCGTTTCCTTAAAGTTATAAACATCCTTTTTTACGATATCGTATTTAACGATTATAACCCGAATAAGATCGAATTATTTGCGAAATAGTTCTGGATTTTCGTATAATATCTTTTAATAATTAATTTTTCGATTTAAATACGTATTAAATTTCTTTTGCCGTCGAACGAAGTTCGACGCCTAATTAACCCCGATACGTATCGTAACGCGTTAAGTTAGCAACAAATCCGCCATATTTTTAACATATTAAAGCCGGATAAAAAACGTTTACGTATTTAGGTTAAAGATTTAGTCGATAATAAATTATTTTTCGGTTAACGTTAGGTTTTGCGAATTGGGAATAATATCGGTTCGGGCGCGTTTATTGTTATATCGTTTATATAACGTAATATAGGTAATTTTATACATAAAATTAAATGTCGCATAATTAATTTTCGAATTCCGTTTTTTAATCTGAACGGCTAAATTTATTTTCGCTTTTTTTATAAGCCGTTTTATATTATTAATATTAAAAAGTAAGTAATTAAGTTAGATGGTTAAAACGTGCCAAAATTTATTCGCTTCGTTTATACATTCGCTTCGCTTGTATGGTACGTTATGTACAATAAAACCGATTTTTTCTGGTATTTCTTAATTAAGTTTAAATAAATTAAATTAAAGTTTAGTAATAATTTAATATTTGTTTTTAACGTTTTTAAGAAATTATTTAAACTTTTTTAAAAAATTAGGTTAATTAATTTATTTATAAAATTAAGTTAAAATCATTAAACGTTTTGTTATTAAGTTTATCTTTAATTATTTCGATTTTAAAAAAGTTATTCTCAGTTTTCGTTATTTATAAAAATATATCATTTTTATTTATATTAAATTAATTAATTAGCAGAATTTTAATACTTTTCATTATACGTAATAATTATGTTATTAACGTAGAACAATAAAAATATCCTGTAACGAAAAAAATAATATAGTTTATAAAAAATGGAAATAAATTTTAAATTTTTAAATACGTTAATAAAACCTTTTAATTAAAATAAAAATGAGTTTTTTTAATCCATATAATACTTATTTAATTAGGAATATTCTGTTATATTATGAATATTTTATAAAGTAAGTTTGCGTTAATTAAACGTTTATAACGTTATATTATTTAAATTTCAAGTTAAATTTAATTATAATAACCATTAAAACTTAAAATAACTTTTTAATTAACATAAATACGTATATATCTTCATAAATGTTTTTAAGTTCTTAATTCTTTTATAATATAAAACGGCTTTATATTTTTAAATCTAATTATATATATAGAATGTATAAACATATATTTCTATATATTCTAACACTTATTTTCCTTTAATTAAGAATTAATTAATAAGTTTTTAGGATTTTATTTTCTTATAACCTTATAAATAAGTTAATTCGGCTTTACGGAATATTTCTTTATAACGGATATATATTTACCTTTTTATAGCCTTATAACGGTAGCGGTAAATCTCGCTTATGTACCTGGTTTCGTAATTTAAGTAACGTTTTTTATTTAATGAATTAAAACCTTTCCGATTAAGGTAACGCGTATTTCGCGTTTTTATTTTCCTTAAATTTCCGTAATTTACCGGCCGGTTATTACGCGTATTTATAACGTAGATTATTTGTTTTATATAAAATGTGACTTTTTATATTTTATGGTTAATTTTAATAATATTTTTATAATACGGAACGTATAAGGAGTTTATATTTATAACCCGTAAGGTATTTTCGTTTTTTACGGTTACTTTAAGTTTAAAAACGTAATAAGAATTTATGGTTACCTTTATTTTTACCGTCGGCGTAATAATCGCAATAGTTATTAAGATAAACGTTAATAACGGTAATAGTTTAAAGGACGAAAGTAATTTAAATATAGCGGTCGTATAAACGTAATTAATATTTTGCGAATAAAGATGTTTTATTCCGTACGTCTTTTTAGACGTTAATATTATTTTAGAATTAACATTTTTATTTAACCGGTAATTAAATTATTCCGTTTAGGCTTTTATTTTTTTTATATATGTACAAGGTAGTTATTAGTTTAATTAAGGATAATAATTTATCGGAATAGGTTTTCTAATTCGTTTTCGACAACGTAAAATAAGTTATTTTAAAGATTTTTAATATTATCATAAAAGGTAACCTTTTTATTAAATTAAACGTTTCGAATAACGATAACCATATTAATTAATAAATTTCAGATTTCGTAAATATTCGTAAATCGATAACTGATCAAAAAATTAATTTATGCTTTAAAATCTAATTTTTAAAATCTTTGTTTTTTTTATAGCGGTAATTATTATAACGTAGGCTATATAGTTATAAGCTCGAAAATAAGCTTATTAAAACTTCCAATTAAATATTATAATGCGGTTTTTATACGTTAAGTAAATATAATAAACTTTATATAAGGTTTACCAAAAGGAGCGTATTTTAAAATACGGTTACATAAATATATTACCGCTTTAAAAATATACATAATTAAGAACGTAAATAACGTAACATTACTTTTTATTTTAAGCGCTTTTTCTTTAATTATATTCTTTAAGCGTTTTGTATTTTCGTTTTAAGTTTAATATTAGAAAAAGGTGATTAAAGCATATTTCGAAATTAATAGTTTTTTAAAATTTCGTTATTATGTTCCATTACTTATCGGAAAACCTTATTTCAGTTTTTTAACACTTTTTAAAAATATCGAAATATTGTAATTAATATATTTTGCTTCTGGTTCTTTAAATAGGTATCTTAAATAAAGCTTAAATACTTATTAGTAACGAATATAACGTATTTATATCCTTTAAGGTTTTTTTCGAAATTAATAAAGTCGACGGCGATTCTTTAATTTAATCGCTATATTTCTTTTTAAAATTTATAACGTATTTATCTTTTTATTTTCGCTTTATTATATATTTAATATTGGATTATTATAAAATATTTTAATCGGATTCTTTTAATATAAGAATATAGTTAAACGATTATTTTAAAGTTTAAATGGCTTAATCGTAAATGCTATATAATGCCGTTATTTATACGTAATAAGTTTTTCGTTTATAAGTTAATATTTCGTTTATAAATAACCAAAATTGTATAAGATATTATTATATTAATATTCTTAATAACGAATTAATTAAACCTATTTATTAACATATTAATTACTTAATTATATTTATTTCCCATATAATTATTAATTTTTCGGTTATTTTATTAATACTCTTTTTTCGAAGTTATTAAAATGATATTAAGTTATATGTAAAATTTTCGGAATTAGCTATGCTATATAAACGTAACGTTTTTTTACTTTTAAAGTTTTAAAGTAATATATTTACTTTTCCGTAACCTTTAATCTGGACGAAATTATTCTTTACGTATTGTTACGGCTGCACCATACCGCTATACCACCAGGGCAAAAGATCAGTGGAATGATCGCAATCGTGGCAATCATCCTGGTGCTTACAGCCGTATACATGTCTTGGAGCTGTACGGTACCCCCGAACCATAACACGTATATACCGTGACCTTAAATCGTTATTTTATAATTTAGGAACTTCTTAATTAAGTTAAAAATATATATCGTAAATTTTAAACTTAAAATGAATAAATTTTTAAAGGGTAAACTAAAGCGCTTATAACGTTACGTTAATTAATAATTAAAAAGTAAGCCAGGGTTTATTTTATTTTTTTATAAGTTAATTTATTTTTATAAATTTAAAATTTATTAACACTTTTATAAAAAACGCGTAATAATATTAAGGTAATTTATACAGGGTATTATAATATACTTTATAGCGGGTACCTCAATTATTTAATTCGTAAAGTTTTCGTTTGTTAACTGTTTGATTTAAATAAAAATTATTTCAATTACCTTACTTTAAACCCCGTCCTAAGTTCCTACTTTTTGGCTAACGGTTAGTAAATTTGTTTTTTTCCTAATTAGAATCGTCCGGATTAAATAGTTCGATAGAAGCCTTATAAAACGTCGGAAACGTTACCTTAACGTTTCTTAATATAATTAGTGGATAGGTTATAGCCTAATAATCCAGGAGGTTACCAGCTACCTTTTAGTAGCTAATCGTGCCGGTTTTTATTTCGGTTTTCCTTATTATTTAAAAGGTGGTTATCCAGGTTTCCATAATTAGAGCTATTATTATACATAAGTCGTTAACTTATACGATTATCGTTTTCGTTTCCGGAATTCCGTATCGTTACCCTTAGGCTATACCCTTTTGTTAATTTTCGATTTATTCGTTTAGCTTTTTTGCTAACTTTATGGCTTGCTTTAACTTATTGCGGTATTTTCGCTATGTATTAATTAAAAGCTTATCATCGTATACCTTGCCAAATTTTGCTAACGTAATATATTATTTCTGTAAATTCTTTTTTTAAAACAGGTTCGCTTTTTTAATCGTTAAAAATACCGATTTCAGGACCTAATTCGGAGGGCTATTTATATTTTTTCGAAAGGTATCGTACTTTTTATCCATATAGGTATATTCCGTAAAGTCCTAATTATAAGCTTATCGGCCTTCGGTAATTATCTTAAAGGTAATTATCGTATAACCCGTTCGATCGACCTTTTCGATTTGAATAATTCTTTCGGTAGGTAAACTGGTCCTTCGGGTCGTTATTTAACGAAATAACTTTTTTAAATATAAGGTTATCTTAGATTTCGTAAATTTAATAAACTATTTAGGTAATTAATTAAGATTGATATAATCTTAAATATCAAAAGCGCGTACTTTAAATTAAAATTTACCTTTAAATCGATCTTAATTCTTAGGTCTCTTATAAATAATTAAGAACGTCGATTATACGGTCGCTATTATTATTATTTAAAATATATAATAATTTCTATTAATATATAACCTATATTATCTTATTAATAGTGGATCAATTAATATATACGCGAATTAAACGAATAAGACTCTTAATTATCAGATATAAGGGACATCAGTTATGTTGTTATATTAGGTCAGTTGCAGGTGCTATTATACTCATACAACTTTAAGTAGCTTAGCTCCGGAACACATATGGGCCGATCAGTAGGTGACCTTTCCGTATATGGGGTGCGCTACGCACCCCCCAGCTAGCTGACATCAGGCGTCATATTAAAGCGCTGCTATTCGGGCTATATTTCTTTTCCTAGAGACGGGGCTATAACGCCACTCTGCTAGCTGCCTGCCATGCGGTCGTAGCTTTAATACTTTCTAGTTCTCCACTTATGCTAAATGTTATGACCCAACGGGGTTGGCTCCTTTGGAGACGGTCGGGCCATAACACAAGTACCTTGTAGTTCAGGATCACGTAACCGTACGTGATGGTTCGATAGGCTCGATAATCGAGCTATTCGAGCCAGGCCCCACAGGTTCGACAGGCTCGATAGTAAAATCATTCGAGCCAGGCTTTACTGGCTTGATGTAACGGCTGGTCGGTTTAAGTAATTATTAAACCTAGTCGTACGGTTTATATTAGCAGTAATGTCGTAGGAAAGTAAGTAATAAAGCATGCGATAATTGCGTTTAATAGCAATGAATTATTAAAGGTAATTTAGGTAACTAAGTTATATTATAAGTTAGTGCTATCTTAATTATAAGAAAAACAATAAGCGTATATATTTTGTTTTTGGTTCGATACGTTCGACCGGTTCGAACTTTCGAGTTCGTTAAGTCCGTCGAGCCGTTTTCTAGTTTAATTAGTTCGAAGGTTTTAGCTTTCCGAACTTTTCGGGCCCGTTACGAAACCTTAACCTTTTGGGCTTAACGTTAACCTACGTTATTTCTGACCGTATGGAAAGTTACCAAACTTATTAAATTATAACACGATTTTTTTCCTTAAATTTCGGCCCTTAAAAATTATTTATTTGCTAGTTTCGATAAATTTCTTTTAACTTTTCTTTTTACCATTTTCTTATTATCTTAAATAATATTAAAAAAAACATTTTGCCAACGCAATAACGTTTTTATCTTTTTAAAACAGTTTAAAAGATTTAATTTAGTTATGATATTGAAAATATCTTATTTTTGTTATTAATTTAAAAACGTTATTTATAAGGCATATTTTAATTCCTGAAAATATACGCGTTATATCGAATATGACGGTTTGTACCATGTCTTTAATTTTTTATATTTAAACATTAAGAATTTCCAAATAACGAAGATCGTTTCGAAAGTAAAAGAAAGTAAGTTCGTAAAACCTTTTGTTCCGCCCTAAATAAATTAAATGGCTTTTAAATATATAAAAAGGTTTATACTATCATAAAATCGAAATACTTCTTCGGAACTTTTTAAGTACGGGAAAAAAAAGTCTAAAAGAAAAGAAAAAAAGTTAATGGTTAAAATAGCTACAACGGCTACAAAGATAATAAATTAGCTTCAGGTTAATAATAATAATTAATTAATGTAAAAGGCTTAACCTGTACAATCTATAAAGAGTGGCCTAAAAGTGTTTTATTTTCTAACTAAAGAGGAAAGAAAAAAGAAGATCGAGAATGCAGTTTGTGTGCGAAAATATATAGCGCTGCGTTAACGTAGCGTATTTCTAGCGGCTTGGCACCGACGAAAGCTTAGTGCCACGATGGGGCTTAAACGCAGCCCTATTATATAACCCCCTACTTATCCGAAAGGGGGTTAGTGTGTTAATTACGCTAATCTTCGCCTAATCAGCTTTAGCGCTTTTATTAGCTATTGATTACAGCAATCCCTGCTTTTAATTAGTCTAAAATTTAGCGAGCGTTGTCGTTTTCAAATTAGGTTTAGCTTAAGCGGCTAATTATGGGCCTATGCTAATTTCTGGGCCTATAGTACGTATATAAATATCTACGCCGGCTTTTTACTGTTATAGCGTTTTTTTCCTGTAATAACTTTTTATCTTAATAAGTTAATAAGTTATGTGCTATAAATCATGCGTTAAGATACTTATTAAAAAAGGTAATAAGCTTTTTTAAAAAAGTTGACCGCCGAATAGAAGGTTACGGAAGCTGCTTAGGCGCGTAGTATTTATACCGCCTTGGACGAATATTCGAACCATTACCGAAACGTTTCATATTTTACTTACGTTTTTCGTTTTAGAAAAAATCTCAATACCTTTTATATAAACTAGCGAAGTAATTACAGTATTCCTTTTTTGCTTTCTCCTTATTTATAATCACAGGTGAGCAGATTATTTACTATTAGGTTTATATTTATTATAATTACCGATATCTTAAAATAAATATGTATAATTTCTATTATATTATATAGTATATGCCTTTTTAATGTTATTTCTACGTAATATATAAATGTATTTAAAGTTTGTAAAGCGGTTTTTTAATTTCACGGAATCACTTTTAATTATAATTATTGTAACCTTAATAAGTTCCCGTTTTTATCGCAGTTTTTATGCGGTTTTGCCGTTATTAATATTTAGTTTAGTTTTTATCCGTAATTAAGAAAATGTTAATATCAAGGTTTTACGAATTCCAGTTAAGTATTTTTATATTATACGTAACGAAGTAAATTTATATTACTTTTTTAAATTTTTCGCGTTATTTTTAAAGCTCGTTAAATATCTGTTGCGTAGCCACTGCACCAAAAGACTGTATTGATAAGTGCGCACTTGTTACGCTACTTATCTGACAATATCCGGTTTTGCTGTTTCTTTAATTCTTTCGAAAAAAGGACGAATTATTTATAATAATAAAAGATTTCGTTATACAAGTATTTTTTCGAAAGGTTTTTACTCCTTTTATGCGTTATTCATTAATTATTTCTAAGTCGAATCTTTCCGGAAGTAAAAATATCGTAATTATTTTTAAAGCTTCTATAAATGTCATTTAAATAATTTAAAAAATAATTTAATATTATTAAATAAGGAATATAATTACGTAAAGTAATATACGCCTTTAACGTATACTTTTTACGTTTTATATTCGTAAGTTTAAAGCTTTGAACTTTTAAATAAATTAATAAGTTTATAGATTTTTAAGAAATCTAAATATTATAACCGGCGTGCTACTTGTATTTCTATTTTTATAGTTCTCCCCTTATCCGTACGTTATTAATAAACTACGTATACGTAACGTATTTATTAAACACGTTTAATTTCGAAACCGCTTTATTAAAGCTTTAACGGTATTTAAGAGTTATTCGTAAATTATTTAAAAGTAGGCTTTTAGATATTTTATTTTTGCAAGATACGTTATATTTAAGGTCCGTCGTTAATTATAGAATTTCGGTAGTTTTTTTCGAATTTCTTTCCAGCTTTTATACTTGCGAAATCTTTTAGCTGTTTCTACGTAAACTCCGCGTAAGCTTTTTATTAATTAGGACCTTTTTTAAAAAAACTTTCCTTAATCCTTTTAATGCAGGATTGCAAAATATAATCCATTACGTATTTTAAGTCATTTTTCTCTGTTAATATCGAGAGAGAGGAAGGGGGGGGGGGGGGGGGGGGAAAAAATTTAAAAATTATTTT